>JAUCMT010000047.1:718929-742890 GCA_032357475.1 Enteromius thamalakanensis
TTTCCACGTCAAAGACGGTTTTTATAAATCTGTACTTTGATGTGGATTTGATCGTACGAACACTCTAAGATCAAATCGGTGCGTAAGAAAGTTTTATAAATGAGGCCCCATGACTGATGTGATTGATTACCGTTTAAATGTTTTTATAATGTTGACCAGCGTTAGTTTTAATAGCATCTGCCAACTTCGACATACTCCTCTTTTTACTCACCTATATGCGCTTGGTGTAAAAAGACACTTCTTTTATGAAATCTCTACAAATTTGGATATTCTTTGTGGAAGGCATGTCTGTGAGCGTTATAATTATGTCAACATACGGATGAGCAAATAAAAAAGCAAATTAACCTTTCGTTTTAAATAACTTGCCATAAATGTAATTAATTTTTGATTGATCTCACTTGCTGATAATTATTTGAAGTTGAAGTTGTCATGTACGTTTCTTTTTCAGACACTTCGGAAGTACCTCATTGGTGTTTTGTCTTGACACAGGCTTCAGCATCAATGGCAGCTGAACAATCACAGTACCAGACTGTCTCCTCGTCTCATATTGAAATCCAGACTTGGACAAGGTTTGAAGGTCGCTATGACTCTAAATGAAGCCAAGAATCGATAGCCAAAGTTCAGACGAGCCATGATATTTTTCAAAATGCCTAGATTCAAAAAACACCAACTACGGCTAGTAATGATATGCTTTAGTATCTTAATGCTCATGACGTATTGGGAGCAGATTGACAATAACGTTGTAACCCATGTTATGTCTTTCTCATATCGCTACCTGCTCAATAACTTCATGTTCATTAACGCAAGCTTTAGAATCGATCCCGAAGACGCTTTCAAGTACAACAATCACAGATACCTAATAAACCACGAGAAGACGTGTAGTGAGAAGGACGTTCTGCTCCTGCTCTTTGTGAAAAGCTCCTCTGAGAACTTTGAGAGAAGAAAAGCCATTCGCTCAACTTGGGGAAACGAGGCGTACATTGAAAGGACGCTTGGTGTTACTGTAAAGGTGTTGTTTGCTCTTGGCCTCCATCCTGAACCAGAACAAAGAAAACTACTTAAGATGAAACTGCTGTTTGAGGACCAAAGATATCATGACCTCATCCAGCAGGACTTCATGGACACCTTCCACAATCTGACTCTGAAGCTACTCTTGCAGCTTGGCTGGAAAGAAACCTACTGCCACCGTGCCCAGTTCCTCATGTCTGCAGACGACGACGTCTTTGTTCACATTCCCAACTTGATTCACTTCTTGCAAGGGATTGGCCGTAGTAACGCCAAGGACCTTTGGATAGGAAGGGTGCACCGTGGTTCACCTCCCGTCCGAGACAGAGAGAGCAAGTACTATGTGTCCCAAGACTTGTACCCATGGTTGTCTTACCCAGATTACACCCCTGGATCTGGGTATGTCCTCTCCAGAGATGCAGCTACCAAAATCTTTCAAGCTGCGCTCACCATAAATGCCTCCTTTCACATTGATGACGTCTTTCTTGGGATCTGCGCCAAAGTGACAGACATTGCTCCCAAGGACCATGCGTTCTTTTCAGGAGAGGGAAAAGCTCCTTATCACCCTTGTATCTACAACCAGATGCTGACTTCTCATGGACACGTCGGAGACATTCGGGAGATGTGGAAGCGAGTAACAGAAGCTGAAGTTGGTCAGATACCCTCAGGTGTGATTTGGAGGCTGTACTGCACTGTCTCGAAAGTGAGGCTCCTGTGTGTACCATTCCTGTCAAACTCTTACCCATGTAAGGCAGCTTTTTTTGAATATGACAGTTATTAAAATTTTAGAAATTTTAGAAATTTTAGAAATTTTAGAATTTACGGCTAGCAGGGCAATGCTAGATTGACAATGCTGATTGCCTAAAAACAATAAAGAGATGATGCATAATTAAATACATCCATTCAGGGCCAAAGAACCAAAGATATCATGATGTCATATCATGAACAGCTGCCATTGAATAAAGAGATGGTGCATAATTAAATACATCTATGCAGTGCCGGATAAACATGGCCGGGGGCCCCTAGGCTGAATATAAAGCCCGTGCATTGACCCGGCTGTGCATCCATTCTTTAAACAACTTTACTGGAGGCTATCCCAGTGCCTCAGGCTAAAGGCAGCGAAAAGCCTTCACACGAATGGATGGCCAGTCCAATCTATATCTGATTGGAAATGGAAATATAAATTAAGATAAAGCGGAGTTGTTTTAAATTTGATCCTAAAACATTCTTTTGTCATGCCACACATTACACTCTTAAGGGCAACGCATTGTAGTTTTCCTCTGTGCAGATTAGATCATTTCTTGTCAAGAATGTGTTTAAAATATTTCTGCTATGTTTAGCCTGTTTTTGATATATGTTCAGCTTATTGGACTGTTATTAATTCTTAATATGTTCCTAAATACAAAAGCACAGTTAATGGTTATCAATGTGCATAAAAAAATTCAAAAACTTTGAATGCAAACATGACTTGGTGTTTGATTGGAATAAAGTGAATGGAGTTTTTGTTCTTTTGGACTAGTGTTGCTTTACAGGACACTTTAAGGCTTAGGATGGGACCTCTGTAGCTACACGAAAATGGGAAGATTTGCATTTCAAATGTCCTCAACAGGAAACACCTGAAGGTACAAACCTGAAACTTAAAGGTAAAAACTACTTATGGAAGAAAGGTTTATCCGATTATTGTCAGGTGAGTGATTCATGCACTTATACCAACAGTGTGGACACCCTCTGGTAATATTGATATTGGCATATTACACCAGCCTGGAAGTTGAATGCGCTGGGGTGCGTTTCCAAAACAAAAACAATGGTTGTAAGAGTCATTACCACAACAGTTTTATGGAATTTGCAACCATTGTTATCCAGAAGTGTTTTGGGTTGTGTTTGGTTCTCGCTTTAAAAAAATAAAATTAAAAAAAACTCTACAAAAAGTTATGACCGGTGAAAATCTCTAGTGGCAAATCTTCCCAGCATTAGATTTGTTTCTCTTACCCCCAACACCAGTAAGTTTTGAAAAGGATCAGTAAAAGGAAGTGAAGGTATGGTGTATGCATTCTTCAGACAAGACAGGAGCTATTAATTCTAAAACGCATCATATAGTTCAACTAAATGAAGTGACGTCAGGCAACAAGTCATGGACAGAACCATCCTCTTTATTGTCAAATGGGTCAAACACTACATGGAACATTGAGTTAAGGTGTCAAGACCCACCTTTGAAGAGGACTTCACAAAAAGAAGTACTTAATAAAACAATATACATTTTTAAGTAGACATTCCACAAAACTAAAAAGTGCCTTTATATATTACTAAATAAGTGAAGAGAACCAAGTTATACTGCACACATATGTTAGCATAACATAATTGGCAGACTTTATACAGCACTTGTATCTTTTAGTCCACAAGTAAATTACTAAACGATGAAGAACATCTAACACGTACATTTTAAACATACTAGGGAAAAAATACCTGAAAAAGAATACATGTAAAGAACCCATGTTTTGTAAACACCACCACCAGTTAATACTGATATGGTTGGAGTCTACAACAGTCCACACAGAGAGTCAACGTCACGTATCGAATTCTTAAGTCAGATCCGCAGCCAGCATTGAGGAGAGTAGGTTTTTTTTTTTCTTCCGATAAAATAAGCGCAAATGGAAGTGATCATTCAACAGCTATCCCTGCATTCAAATCTCCAAAGTTTAAATCAGGTCAGCGACATTCATGGGCATCTCCTCAACAGTTGTATTGTAAAACGTCTCAATGTCTCGAAGAATTCTTTTGTCTTCTTCAGTAACGAAGTTTATGGCTACACCTTTTCTGCCAAAACGACCTCCACGGCCAATCCTGAGAAATGGCAATTGTAACCAATCAGACAAGGTTAAAATAAATGGTTAAATGATGAAGTAAAGAACATGACAACGTCTGAAGGTTTTACTCACCTATGGATATAGTTCTCACGATTTGTTGGCAAGTCATAGTTGATGACAAGTGAAACTTGTTGCACATCAATCCCACGAGCCTGAGAAACAGGAATATCTGAGTCAGCAATGCTTAAAACATGAAGGGAAAAAAAAGAAAAAAAAGTTGAGATTGATTCTGGACAGACCTAACTTTTCCATGGTGATTACAATATGCTTCTCAGAGGACTAAAAACTATTTAACATCTTGTCAATTTACAAGATTCATAAACATTTAATGAGCAATTTAAGAGTTGAATTTCCTTATAAGTTATAGTAATGTATGTTTGTTGATATGACATTGTCATTTTTTTGGCGGGGAATGCAACAAGCCTTTCAGAAAACAGCTGTACTCACCAGTAAATCTGTAGTTATGAGCACTCTGCTAGAACCAGACCTGAACTCTCTCATGATTATGTCTCGCTCCTTCTGATCCATGTCTCCATGCTGAAAAACAGAGACTGCTTTAACCAATGAAAGTCATTGTGTAGACCAGACTGGTTAAGAAACTCTGGACAAGTATGATCAGTAATGTTTAGAAACAATTCTCTCCATGAGAGGTCAGTCCCGAAAGATGGTATGCCATCATTTCATACCTTATCCAGCAAAAACATTGTGCAATCAGTCTCGCAGATCAATCCCTGGGCTATCATTAAAACATTTTCTGACTCATTTTTAACACGAGTACGTAGATCAACTTACCAAAGCAGATACAGTAAAGTCTCTGGCATGCATCTTCTCAGTCAGCCAGTCAACCTTTCTTCTCGTGTTCAAGAAGATAACAGCCTGGGTGATTGTAAGGGTCTCGTAGAGGTCACAGAGTGTGTCCAGCTTCCACTCCTAAAGCACAAGTTGTAAGTCAGCATTAGAAGAGAATCACCACAAGGTGTCATCCCACATCAACATCCTGAGTTCATATGTATAGCACAAAATCTCGAGACCTTGGACACCGGACATTAAGAAAGAGGTCCGTCCTAGACTCATTTCCGACTGTGTGCTTTTGCTCTTCCTTCTTTAAGATTAACCAGTACTAGCATGAACACCAGAGCAAGACCAGAAGGCCTCGAGCTGGTGATTTTAGCATGGCGCTTTAAAAAGAAGGGACATGAAACATTAGAGGAAACCAGGTCCTCACCTCTCGTTCTACATTGATGTAAAACTGCTTAATACCCTCAAGAGTCAGCTCCTCCTTTTTCACCAGGATTCGAACAGGTTCACGCATGAACTTGGTGGTCACCTCCAGCACATCAGCAGGCATGGTGGCTGAAAGCAGCACAACCTGGCAACAAAAGGCACTGTTAAAGAGCATGAACAAAAATTATTCATTTCTGCTGAACAATTAAACTCTAAAAACACTAGTTAAGGATTCTGCATTTATTACAACTAGTAATAGGGAAGATTTTCAGCATAAATGAGAAAAAAAATAAACTAAGCACTTGATTTGACATCTTGCTTTAACGACAGCAGCACCTAGTCTGAGCGACGAGTAATGCTTGTGTTCTTTAGCATGATTTGATACTTTCATGGTTAAGTAATCTTCAATGAAAGTAAGAAAAATATTTTTAATATGGTAATTTTTTTCCCAAATACTATAAAACAAAAAAATAAATGTGTTGCTCTGGACCTTGAAACATAAGCCACTGGACATTAAGAAAGAGGTCCGACTGCGTTTCATTTCCGGTGCAGGGCTATTGCTCTTCTTCCACAGGGTACTCTGCTAGCATTATTGCATAAACCAGGAGAACCTAGAATCTGCAATTTTAGCACAGTTCTTTTGAGTGGAAGACACCTCAATTGAGTGAGTCACCATTGAGAGCATCAAGACATTAACTTACTTGGATGTTTGTGCTTAACTTCTGGAAAATCTCATAGATTTGATCCTTGAACCCACGACTTAACATTTCATCGGCCTCGTCAAGAACAAACATCTTGATCCATTTGGGAGCTGTTTATAAAAAACAAAAAAAACCCACATGTAATTCAAACCCTTACTAAACAGTTACAACATAGTTTTTAATGTATGATCAGTTAAGTTGTAAATTTCTCCATAATAGGTCAGTCCCGAAAGATGATGCCATCACGTCATACTGCATCCCAACTGGGCATGCCTGTTTTAGTCTAATTTATTTGCATTCACTGCTTACACAGGTATCTCCGGTTCAGCATGTCAAACACTCGGCCTGGCGTGCCAACGACGATGTGAGGAGCCTCCGCCTGGAGTTTTTGCATTTCATTGCGTACATTGGTGCCTCCAATGCAGGCATGGCAAGAAGCGCCCATGTAGTCGCCCAAGGCCAGGATAACCTTCTGAATCTAGAAAGCAGGAAGACGGGTAAAGGGTTAAATAAAAAGAATGGTTCATTTCCTCAAGCACAGATGTGAACGAGTCACTGCACCTACAAAGCCAAATATTGGACCAGAATAACCAGATGAAAAGGTAATATCCATAATCCCAAAAACAGTATAACATCTCACTTTTGGCCACAGCTTTATTCTACTACCAACCAACTGGCAGTCCAACAAAACCAAACCATCTAAAACGGTATCTCATTACAAACCACTTACAGTAAACACTTCTGTACTCTAGTAAATTATTCTGGCTGAAGCACTAGCTAACAACTTCCTGCCAATAAAAAACAATTATACAAATTAAAATTTCATCCACATTTAATGACTGATGGAGCAGGAAGAACAGCAAAAGAGTACCTTGTAATCGGGCTACTGCCAGAATATGCCGCCTTGGTCTGAGACACTAAGTTTATGGTGACCTCAGGTACAGCATACCTGCTGAGCGAGCTCTCGGGTTGGTGCCAGGACCAGAGCCTGAGTCTCTTTCTGCTCAATCTCCAACTGCTGCAGGATGGAAATGGCAAACGTGGCCGTTTTACCAGTGCCTGACTGCGCCTGAGCGATAACATCATATCCTACGGACAAATATAAAAGAGTGATTCAAAACTCATAGGTAGCATACATGCATCTTGTTCACTGAAAAAGCATGGAGAGATTGTTAAAAGTAACTGAATTTGTACCTTTTATGCAAGGGATTATAGCTCTCTGCTGGATTGCCGAGGGTTTCTCAAAACCATACGCATAAATTCCACGAAGAAGAGTTTCCTTCAGGTTCATGTCATCAAAATTGTCCGTAATCTCGTTCCAGTTGCTCTGTTAAAATAGGAGATCTCACTTAATGAATTCAGCTCACCAAGTACAGACAAAATCCTTACCGTAAGCTAATGGAGACAGGGTTATGTGTGGCCTACAAAAATCATATCAAACTACAAGTACACATGAGGAGCACTGTAATACAATTAAATTGGGATTTTCAATAAGCACAATCGTATATCAAGGCATGTCAGCTTATCACCTTTTTAAATGGGAGCAAACAAGGCTTTTGCTGCATTCACATTTTCTTCTAAAAGGCTGGTCATTATTTCACAATGTAAATTGGTCTAATTTCAATCTGAAAAACAACAAGTCTGCGTGGTCTTTATTATTCAAACAAAAATACTGTGAGTAAAACTAATTATTTTGTAATTAAAAAATAAAAGTTTGCAAAAAAGCAGTCTTAAATCTCAAAAAGAAAGAAATTCATAAAAGTATTTGCAGTGCATGTACTTTTCTTTACAGTCTTTATTTGTGCACTTTAAACACTTTTCATCGCGAAACCACAAGTTTTGCTCTCCTTTTTTAGCGAGTCTAAAATTTTGTTTGCGAGTTAAAACGTTTTGCTTGAGAGTAAGCTGCATCTCAGTGGGCGGTCTCTACGTACCAGGATTAAAAGGCTTTTTTTCTATTGGTCACTCTCGATTGAAGTGACCACGCCCACTACGTTTCGCCAGTCTGACTGAGGAGCGACTGAGGTTCAGCCATGGAGAACAACAGCAACAACAGTTCGTTTACTGGGTAAGATAACCAAGTTAATGTCTTAAACTCAGTGACAAGTGAACTTATTTAGTCTCTTATGCACACATATTTAAATATGTAAAGTAACGATACCGATGAATAAAGGGGCACGAGATGACTCAGATGACGATTGTAATCAAGGTAAAGACCATTATGACATGCAAGACTCGTACAGTAGCGGTATTAAACATTAAGTGACATGGCATTTGACACGCAGAACGTACGGGAGCAGTGACACTTTCAGCAGTGACAGTCCATCGGTCCATGTGTCTCTCGCTCCTCAGTCAGACTGGCGCCGGCAAAACGTAGTGGGTGTGGTCACTTCAATCGAGAGGGACCAATAGAAAAAAGCCTTTTAATCCTGGTAAGTAGAGACCGCCCACTGAGATGCAGCTTACTCACAAGCAAAAATTTTGGACTCGCAAAAAAAAAAAAAATGCAAAAAAAGAGAGCAAAACTTGGTTTCGTGATGAAGTGTTTGAAGTGCGCAAACAAAAATAAAGATTGTAAAGAAAAGTACATGCACTGCAAATACGGTTATCAATTTTTTTTCTTTTTGAGATTCAAGACAACTTTTTTTGCAAACTTTTATTTTTTAATTACAAAATTAGTTTTACTCTCAAACACCGTATTTTTGTTTGAATAATAAAGACACAAAAATAACCCCATATCTGCCCAACTAACGGTTAGACAAGAGGGAAGGAGTCTTAAGACATAAAGGCTTGCATAACGCCTGATTTTAATGCAACTGGTTGGATCATGGTTTTGCTAATTTCATGGGGAACAGCTTGTTAAAGCTAAATTCACTAAACATGAAACGAATATCCAACAGATTCTGAAAATATGCATAAATGGCTGTTAAGGCAAGAGAATTCAATGGATATTGTGGGGTGAAAAATGAATGTCAATGCAGCATTACTTATTCTTAAAGCACTGACTGTTTGTCTTCAGGTAGTTCAAGTTTTGTTTCCTTAAACTAATGCAAGCATTAGTTTGTGATATTTACACTCGCAGGAATATCTGGGCTATCAAAAGGTTGATGTCAAAAGACATTAAAGCAAAAAACTACTATATAGTGATGTATTGTTACTCAGAAATAAAATGATTCTATAAAGATACGTTTTTGCTCATATCACCCACATGACTCAAGTTATCCCCAAGTTTTCCAGGAACAAGTGTGACTTGAGACGATTCTTGTCCAACTAGGAAACTATCATAATTCAGATGGCAACTTGTGAAGGTGTGCTCACATTTATGCATGCACACCAAAGTCCAGGGTGCTTTACAGGAAGCCATGTGCTCCACAAATTTGCTGTGCTCCCCAACTACGCTACTTGGTTTAAAAGTGAGCTGTGATTCATGCATTGCTTATTTTTTTTAAACCAGATATTTTATTAAAACCACTAGACAAGACTTCACTAGAAAACAAACCTCGATGACACCATCAGGCTCCATTCCTTCAGGCCCCCCATGGTCTCGATCTCTTGAGCTACAAAAATAAATAAAAAGAACAGAGTATAAACTTTAGTACAAGTAGTATCTAAAACAAAGTATTACATAACTCAAACCGACAGGAAACGCGCGTGCAAGCGGGTGCACGTTCCACAAACGCCACGTGGACGACCGTTAACAAACAAAGCGGTAAATAACCACTTTGGTAAATAATGGGTTGTATTCAGTGAAAGTGACTTTAGTCATGGTCTACCTTAAAGCCTACGCCCAAATTCGGTTCGACTTATTTAAGTTACAGTAGAATCACCTCGTCGCGTTTGATATGCTAAAAACGGTTTCTACTACTTATAAATGTATTCTATGATCAAATTTTCCACTCCCGATAAAAAAAAAATAAAAGGTGCTCAATTAATAATAAATAAAAAAATAAAAAAACTACACCTTTATGAATCCTAAATACAACATTTAAAGGTAACGTTAGTGAACATACGGCCTCGAAGCATGGAGGCCACGAGTTAGATTTCAGGGTGGGCGTGAAGCCTAAATAAGTCATAATTTCGATGTTTAATCACGGCAGTTACAAAAAAATTGTGTTAACAAACATTTAAGTCACGAATGCGGAGTACGTGAGAATACACATGTAAGCATTCGTAGCTAACATGCGCTAGTTAGCTGCGCGGCCTGCTTAATATAACAAGCGCCATGTCAAAATTATGCACCGGCGCTATAATTAGCCCAACGCATCTCTAGTTCTACAAGATGCACATTTACGAACTGCATTTGACATAAAGTGAATAAAGGCTGCGTGACATGAACATTTTACCTGTTGTAATCAGCAGAACCGCTAGACATGGTCCGTTCGCGACTTCGGCATTCACTCGGAAAGGAAGAACATGTGAATCTCTGGCGATTTTATCCAACCGGAACTTCTTTCTGTACATTTAGAGTAAAACTGTATAAACGCATTAGCAGCTACACGCAATTCGCGTTTTATCAATTGAGACACGGTATGTGATGAGAGCTAAATACGTATTAATTTTAGCAGTGTTTATCTTTGTTATGTCGAAGTTTGCATGGGACTATATGGAGAAGCGCAAGAATATTGCACCATTGATAGGAAGTAGTGGAGGCGCTACGGGGTCTCCACAGTTCTGGCGTTAAAATGGGACTGACTTGACAGTCCGCCCTAAAATATGATTTTAATTTATTCACCCTCATTTTTCTCTAAACCAGAGGCGGACAGTAGTGAAGTAGATTTACTTGAGTATTGTATATAAGTGTATTTTTTTTGTATCTGTACTTTACTTGAGTTTTATTTTTTCTGGAAGCTTATAACTTTAACTTCACTACAGATGAAACACAGATATGGTACTTTTCACCCTACTACATTTTACCAAGGTCCTCAAAGTAGAAAGTTTTTACTTTATTTTGTGTAAGAACACTACCACGTATTTTGTGATGCTGGGTAGGAGTGTTAAAGCCACTTCACTTCATGGAAATATACTTATTTTGCTCAAAATAATTTGATTATGAATGTCCCAAAGCGATTTCCAAAAGATGTTTTTTTTTTTTTTTACATTCAAAAAAGCTCTATATTACAGATATTACAAACTAGTCAGTGTATTCAGAGGTTACTTCAGAGGCATGAGGTATTGCAAGAATAACCTAAAACAATGCATATATAATGAAACTATGCACTGACCGGAAAATTATTCGTAATACTTAAGTACTTTTAAAATCAAGTACTTCTATACTTTTACTAAAGTAAAAAATTTTGCTGACAACTTTTACTTGTGACGGAGTAATATTTGACTCGTATAGTATCTATACTTTTTCTCAAGTAAAGGATTTGTGTACTTTGTCTTTCTTTTACTGTGCAACACAAAACGAGTTTTTAAGTGACTTATAGCGTCAGTAACCAGTAATTAAAAGTTTTGTGTGAACAAATTACTCTTTGACTTTATTTGGGGGAAAAAAACCACAAGTTAATTGATTTTACAATACTTAAAAAAGAAAGATAATAAGTCGAACACATTCCCAAACTTCTTGTTCAAGTGATTGTTTGTTAAAATGTAAATATTGTATTGGCAAAAATTCCAGTAAAAAAATTTCATCAACAAAAGACCCAGAGAATATGCCGTTGTAATGAATGCTATATCCAGTAAGGTATTATGTCTTCTTTAAAAATGAATGCAATGAAAACCCTAATCTGGATTATGTAACTAATACATTTTTATTAGGAATATTAACGTCAGAGGGCTCTGTCCCCAGTCAATCACAACATTCAGTCTCCCCTGAGGACTGATCACTGCCACTTGTCACCTATAGTTTAGCACCAGTACAAAGCCACTGTCTGAACTCAGTCATACCGAAGTAAACTAACTCTTAACATTCTCTGCTAAATCTTGATTACCCATTGGTATACTTATTTCTCTGTGTTCCTCCCAGGCTCCCGGATCCCTCCTGTGTTCCTTTATCGGCCCTTATTCTGCACAGTTGTCATACTCTGCTGCTGTAAAGAAATATATTTTGCGCACTTACCGTTTGTGTCCCGTCCGCTTTTTAACAGTTAACATTTCAAATTAATATATTAGAAATATTCAATACTCCTGTGAGCAGTGAACTTTAAAATAATGAAAAATAAACTATACTAATACAGCTGTTAAACTGGGTCTGATGTTGATATGATGATGATTATGGGATATAAAAGGTTAAAGTGCATATTATTCAATAATGGTTGTAATAGGGAAGTTTCATATGCACAAAATAAAGTGTAAGACATTTTTTATTTATTTTTTGACTAATTAAAACAATACTGTAATGGTATATAAATGTAAATAAAAAAATCTCTCAGGACTTTATCTGCAAATTTGAAATAAACAAGTAAACTGTACCATCTTCATTATTAGAGATAAGCACAGAGAATTCTAAAACCAAGATCCTTTAGAAAAAGCTTTGCTGACATAAAACATGAGTTTACAATTGGGGGAACAATTCTTAATCATGTCACCTGTTATAATTATTTGGGGCTTACCATCTCTGGACATACAGTACTGCAATAAAAGATCTGATGGATAAGGCATGCAGGATTTTTTTTTTTTTTACAGCTGTTCAAATTAAACTCACTAAAAAGTCTTCAATAGCATCTTCAACCCATTCTTATCTATGGCTGTGAAATCCAGGGCCCCAAATCTAATCTAAACTATGAACCTTTCACCTTGAGTTCTGCAAAAACATATGAATTTATAGAAATGACCCAAGTCTTGGCTACACCTACACCCCAATGCACGATTTAGTGAAAAACATCAGCTTGATTTAATAATTTGGTTTAGGTATTCAAAAATTAAAGAAACCGAATTGGCAGCATATTACTCAATCAAAGAAATGAACATACTTCCACAGAATAAAAATCAGATTATAAATTGGCAGCATATATGAGGTCCTTATACAGTAACAAAAAACATTAGAGATGCCTATTTCAACCAAATAACTCCTTCGCCTGAATACCAGCAAGCAAGCAACATATAGAAACAGAGGCTGATCTATTTCGATTGCTCACTTTCATAAATTTACTTTGCTATCTTTTCTGATGACATGCACAAGATGTGTGTTTATTTATTAATTCTTTTTTTTTTTATTCACCAGTAACATATTTTTTGCTTTGGCAACATTTTACACAGTCATGCCAATAAATCTAATTTAATTTTGAATTGAGAGAGATTATAGATGTTATACCAAATCAATAGATCGATAGATATAGTAATAATATGAAATAGTATTTCGTTTATGAACAGCCTACTGTGTACTGCGGTACAAATGTCACTGCGCATGAGCGGAAGTCGGTGCAGGGCAGAGAGGGATAGCGGAAGAGGGAGTCTGGAAATCACAAACATGGTAAATGTAAAAAAAAAACACAACAATTCTTTTACTAATGTGTGTTACAGGCACAAAATACCCATAAAGCGCTACGATAAATCCCGTTTAGATATTATGTTGTTTTGAGGACGACATTCCTGTATCTACCTAGCGTGAGAGTGGGTTTATTGATGAATTAATTGTTAGACAGCTATAAAGAGCAGGTAGCTTTGAAGCTAGCGAGGTCAAAGCTGTTGGACAGCAAGGCTGTCAAGTTCATTTTACAAATGAGAAGCCGGATAAATGGCCCACTGTAACGGATTATTTGTTTGTTTATCGTTTACAAAACCTTATGCAAACAGTGTGAAATGCTGCTGAAAAGCACGTTATGTATGAAGTCTCCGTGTAATATTGCTTATATTCGCGCTTGCTAGTGTAGAGCAAATAAACTATTTCTATTACTTGTCATTGAATATAAAATTACAGTGAAAGATGATGGTAATACGCCGATACTGATTTTTACAGCCTGGGTCTATTTGCAAGAAAAAGCTGCTGTGCTAGTAACTGTTGGTATACAATATCTAAGTCAATTTATGGTTGTTTCCCTTATTCCAGAACAAGCTGAAATCCTCTCAGAAGGATAAAGTTCGCCAGTTCATGATCTTTACCCAGTCAAATGAGAAAACCGCATTGAGTTGTTTGTCTCAGAATGATTGGAAACTAGATGTTGCCACAGACAACTTTTTCCAAAATCCCGACGTCTATATACAGAATCTAAAGGGAACACTAGACCGGAAGAAGTTAGAGCAGCTTTACAATCGGTACAGAGGTAAGGACTGGTTAAAATAGCATTTTGTGGGTTAATAAGTGACACACTAAACCGTGCTTTGTGTCATTTTCTGTGAGAAAATAAAATACATCTTTCAGTGTATTGATTTTACAGACCCTCAAGATGATAACAAGATTGGTATAGATGGAATCCAGCAGTTCTGCGATGATTTGGGTCTTGATCCAGCCAGTGTAAGTGTTCTGCTAATAGCTTGGAAGTTTCGGGCAGCAACACAATGCGAGTTCTCCAAACAAGAATTCATGGAAGGAATGGCTGACCAAGGGTATTTTTTATTTATTTTTGAGCTCCGTGAATCATCTTTCCCCCTCATCCAATGTCTTACACGCTGAAATGCTAATCTTTGCCTTTGTTTTGTCAAGGTGTGACAGTATAGAAAAACTCAAAGCACAGCTACCCAGGATGGAGCAAGAGTTGAAGGACCAAGGGAAATTTAAAGACTTCTATCAGTTCACATTCAACTTTGCTAAGAATCCAGGACAAAAGGGCTTAGGCATGTGTTGGGTTCATCCTTGTTCCTTTCATTTTTATTTATAGTTAACTAGTGCTTTTTCAGTTTTATTGTTTTGTTTTGTTTTTCTCTAGACCTAGAAATGGCAATTGCATACTGGAATTTAATATTGGCTGGGCGTTTTAAATTTCTAGATCTATGGAACAAATTTTTATTGGTGAGTATTGTTCTGTTTATGGCTTTAAGTTGTGTAGATTTAACGTTAACCTTTAAACTAATGCTCAACTAGCATCACCAAACTGAAAAAGATGTTGCCCTAATGTCACAACATTGTTTGAGCCAATGCATATTAGGGTGTAAATAAATTGTATGTTTATAGACTGGGATAAAATACACACTTTTTTTAATGTCTGAAGAGATTTTTAAAACATATTGCAAACTTAACAAAATGGTTACAGAGCCTGGATTGTTCTGAACACCACAAAGTCTGTCTCTTATATTCAGTCATTGAGTCGTTTTACAATCGTAACTGCTAAAAGTAACGTGTTTAATCACTATAAAAACAGGATAAAAATGTCTTTTGTTAATGCATTTCAGGAGCATCATAAGCGATCCATTCCCAAAGACACATGGAACCTTTTGTTAGATTTCAGCACGATGATCACAGACGATATGTCAAACTACGATGAGGAAGGTCAGTTGGAACTTCTTTCACTTAATTTATCTTTTACATGATTGATTTTTTTATATATATAAATATTTGTTGGACTTTTGCCATTTTTTAGATTTCTTCATAAAAATGACCCAAAACATCATTGTTTTTGCACAAAGTCCAAGGACGCTAATCAATCAAATAAGTCAAAAACATTTTCTTTGTCAGAGAACGTTGTTACAGAGTTGCAAAAGTATGTCAGTCGTTGCTTTCAGTGTCTGGTGTGACTCCCTTATGCAGCAATAACTGCAGGTAAAATTTCTAGTAGCTGCTGATCAGTCCTGCCCAGCATCTTCCTCAGTACAGAACCACTTCAGCTCTGTGATGTTGGTCGGAACATGTTACAAAGCCTGAGAACTATATAATCCTTAATGGTGGAGTTATACCAATAAAACAGTTTTTCACAGTTTCCGTGAGCAGGATTTATTTGGCGGGTCTAAGCTGGAAGCTCAGTGGTGCAATGGAGCCACCAAGCCCTGCCCCTCCGGCGAAGCTATAAGAGCTGTGTTGGACTTGAAGCAGCAGACTTATCGCTGTGGGACATCAGTACAGAGATAGCAGACGCTCATTATGCTTTGAATCGCTGTTTTCAAACACTGATCCTTCTGCTTCAAGTCGAACACGCACATAACTAGAGCACATAAGCATCAGTGGTTGGTCTGTTCAATCAAGGGTTATTGTCATTACGGTTAGATACTACAGCCTACAGTTTGCTATATAACTAGGCCTTCTTCGCGTTACATGGTTGCTAGAATTTAAACAAAACTACTGAGCTTGAACTCCTTATTAAATCAAGCTGCTTGAGGAAGACGGCAGCTTTGCCGTAAGTGGGCGTGGTTTCAGTGCCTTCATGTTTCTTCAAGATTTTGATACCTTATTTTATTTACTGTGCATTTATTTATTTATTTTTTACGTTCAGATTTGGCCTGGTGGTTAACTCCTTTTTCTGTGGTGTGACAGACTCAGAACAAACATTTACAATTGACTTTAACCATTCTTTGGTAACACTACTTGCTGCACAGCCCACTTTCTATTAAGACTCAGTTCTAGGACAGATGTCCTGATATTTTCCTCTAGAACTTGCTGGTGTAATTTAGATTTGATTGTTCTCTTAATGATGGCAAGCTATCCTGGCCAAGACGGGTCCAAACCATGATACTGTTTTCACTAAACATAACGCTCCTCATTTAAAACAGACAGTTTTATCTTGGTCTAATCTGTCAACAAAACCTTTTCTCCAACAGTCCATATGATCTGAATATTAACATTAGCCAATGGGAGAAAGGCTTTTAATTACTTAGAAATTACCCAGGGTTCTTCACAGATTATTACACATCTTGCTTTTTGGAGTGTTCTTTGTTGGTGGACCTCCCCTGTGGAGAATAACGATAGTATTCAATTTCTTCCATTTGTACGCAGCACAGTACACCGTCTGCCTGACTGTGGATTGTTTGGAGTCCAAATGTTTCAGAGATGGTTTTGTAGCCTTTTCCAGCCTGAAGATCAACAGCATTTTTTTTTCTAAGATCCCCTTTGTTTGTGCTATGATTCACTTCCACAAACTTTGATATGAAATGAAACACAGATATGTGACACTGAAAGATTTTTCTCAGAGAATCACAAACTTTCCAGCAGCACTGTGTATATGTGTGTATATGTGTGTATAAAATAGTCAGCATTTGAAGTGGATCAAAACTTTTAATTAAAGTTGTCCAAAAACCAAAACAATACCTGTTCTGGTCTTAGAACAACTTTGATACATTTTTTGTAATCCACTTCAAATGTTGACTACTGTGTGTGTGTGTGTGTGTGTTTGTATATATATTTATTGCTGGGCAATAATTAATCACAATTCATTGCGTCCAAAATAAGTTTTTGTGAACATAATAGATATCTGTATACTGTATATATAAAGACACATACGTTATATATTAAGAAAATATGTATATCCATATCATTTACTTTATATATTTATATATTAAGATACAATTTTTCTTAAATGCATACATTCATGTGTTTTTATATAAAACACAAATTATGGTTTAAAAATTAACTTCATATTTTGAATGTGATTTAATCGCAATTATTAATTGCCCAGAACTTTATTTATACACACACACACACACACACACACACACACACATATCTATATATACAAGGTGATTGTGATTTGAATGTTTTAATTTTGTGAGTAAATTTTAAAATTAATTTTGCATTCAAACTTTTGACTTTTTTTAATTTTCTGTTTAGGTGCATGGCCAGTACTTATTGACGATTTTGTGGAGTTTGCGCGTCCGTACATTGGCACCAAGAGCACAGCTGTATAAGTACATTCCTTCTGAGGGCCGTCTGGACCTCACTGAAAACAAACAGCTTCTGCTGAGCACAGAGGACTGAACTGAGATCTGCATTGCCTTTTCCAAGCCCTCAGGACTGAGACATTTATACGAACCAGAGACATTAAAGGCATCTTTTCTCTTCAGTTGTCTAATGGTGGTTTGGGCTTTTATCTTTTTGGGCCTGTTTTTGTTTTGACCCGGTACAGGATCTTGTTCAATCTCTGGGACTTCAGTGGTCTCATCCAGATGAAGCAGTTTGTCGAACAAGCTGTCACAGATACAGATAGGAAATGTCAATATCTTAATTTTAGTACTCCATGTGCATTCTTGCTTTGAATGTTTGTTTCTTTCCAATTGGTTTTTATGAAAATTATACGTCAAGAGTTTTTTTTTTGATCGATCTCTCTTTTTTATAAAACAGAGTCGCTGGTGTCTCAAGAGCCAGTCACATTCACTTTCTTTTTGTGTTTTATTGTGACTAATGTCCTTTGTTTGTTGATATCCAGACAGAGATTTCACTTTGCTTGTTTGGTTTTGATTAAATCGATAGGTCATAATAACTGAGAATATTATATTTTACAATCCTAGAAAGAATATTAATTTGAACATTACCTCAGTTTTCATTGATTAATGACTCAATTTGATGTATTGATATACTGTGTTTGCAGTTCATTCAGCACTTTGGTAAGTCACATAATCCATACAATAAAATCAGGTTATAGTTGATGAATAAAATTGGGTTGCCTTGAAAATATTTTGTGTGTGTGTGTGTGTGTGGTAGTTGAGTGAATGTTTACCCACACATACACCTCCTTTTAAAGTCATAATAATACTTTATAGTTCACCCAAAAAGGAAAATCATTATTTACTCACATTTGTGTTGATCCATACCAGTATGCCTTTGTTAACACAAAAAACAATACCATACAGCTTTTTAGACTTTTGTTATAACGTTATATGATATCTAAAGTTTTTTATGTTCTCCAAAAGAGAGTTGGTCATACAGGTTTAGGATAAACCTGTAAATGATTTTCCAAACTAATTTCTGATGTCTGTACAGTTTCAATATAAGAGACTCTTAAATCACAAAATTATCAGAATTTATACTTTAATTCACACAGTATTTTTTTTTTAAATGCCTTAAGAACAAGAGATGATACATAGTGCTTTTAAAGCATTACACGTTTTCAGTGATTTTTGTTTGTTCTAGAAGGTTTATATATAATTATTTCGAATTTGGTTTACATGTGATACTTTGCTAGTAAAATAAATAAATGATTAATGTACTTATCTTTTAAAAATATTCCTTTAAAAATAAAAAAGCACATCGAGCAAACCAGCAGATGTTTTTTTTTTCTTGTCTACAAAATTCACAGATTAACGTTCATTTTAAATCTTTCCAATACATGCTTAACTGAATCCTGTATAATATTTTGAAAGACGTTTTCGTTCAAATAAAAAATAAAATAATAAAGGAGCGTTTGGCGTCACTTATCGGTGGAATACGGCAAGTTGATAGTTGGCGTCGTTGCTAGGAAACGAGTCTTAAAAACACAACGGTAAACTACGGCGTTCCTAAATGACTAACGTTAACTGGTCGTCTAATATCATCGAGCCGTTTATGTTTTATTCCTGAAGGACTCCGAAACACCAAAATGTCTAACGCCCTGTTAGCAGAAGTTGGATGGGACGCGGGGTTTGCCATCCCTGTAGCTGACGCAGAGAATAAAGCATTAGAGGAGGAGGTGAGGGAGACGTTTATCTGTTATTAAATTACTATATTACAATAGTTGATGTTTAAGAGAGGTGTTTGTAAATCTCATTCATTTTTGCTTCCCTTCACAGCTTCAGAAGAAGCAAAAAGAGCAATTAAATCTTGAAAACAGAATAAATAAAAACAAGGATGTGATAAGTGCTCTGACTGACCACCTGAAAAATCTAAGACAAGAGGTTTCTCATACTCAGGTAACATTATTTTGATTATTGTGAAGGGCCTTGATTCTTCCTATATATATATATTTTCTGTTTTTGAGATGCAGTGTTTGGATGTGTTCAGGCATTGTGCAAAGCCAGAGAGAAGGAGACTAAATCAGAGGTGCATTTCAGAGCCCTTGCAGAGCGAGAGACAGGCCGCTTGAAACAGGAGATCAGTCAGCTAGAGAATCAGCTGAAAACACTGAACGAGAAGAAGAACGCACAAGAGGTTGACACTAGCACATACACTAACAACATGATTAAAAGAAACCATCACTGGTGTCTCACAAACTACATATGTATACAAACTAATATACACACACAGGTTGAAAACTACAGCTGAAAAGCCTGTGGTTATTTTGTCTTCATGAAATCGGTGCATGTTGATCAAGCACTGATCATTAATTTGATCAGAAGTAACAGTTTAGACATTTATATTGACTGTTTCTAATAAATTACGATTATTTAAAAAGTTGTTAAATTTGCTATTCATCTGAGAATTTATATATAAATATATATATATAAAGTGTGATTCAAAAACATTATGTTCAACAACGCAGCTGTTTTCAACACTGATATTATTAATAAATGTTTCTTGAGCAGCAAATCAGCATTTTACAATGATAGTAATGGCTGCTTAGCCATCAAAAAATGTAATGATGTTAATAAAGAAAACATTGGCAACACTTTTCAAACTAAGGTTCATTAATTAATATTAGTTAACAACATGACTTAACATGAACTTAGAGTGAACGATACTTCAGTGGCATTTATTAATCATAATTCGTCTTAATCTTAACATTTACTAATCGCATTATTGAAATCACAAGTTATGTTCGTAAATATTAGTTGCAATGCACATGAACTAACATGGGATGATTGTATTTTTATGAATTAATATTAACAATACTGTAATAAACGCATTGTTTATTGTTTGTTAATGTAGGTTAGTACATTAACTAATGTTAACAAAAGACACCTTGTTGTAAAGCGTTACCGAAACATTTATTTTATATATATACTGTATATATACATATGAATTGTAGTTGTATCACTTTTGTAATATGTTTGAATAGTAATTTACACATTGTGTGTTTTTAATTCTGTGTAATTCTGTCAATCCTCTTCACAGAACAACATCTTTAAAGCCACCCAGAAGCTTGATGAACTGACGAGTCAGCTGAACTTGGATCAGAATACCCTGGAGGCCTGGCTGCAGGAATCAGCTCACAAGGATGAAGACACCATGGCCATCATCAAGTACGCCAAGCAGGACGAAAGCAAGATTCGAGTGAGTTGCTAGTAACAGGCACACATTTTACGAATTGTAATATTTTAAATAAAGTAGTATGCTATCAGGTTTATGGTTTATATTTTGTATTTTTGAACTGACATAATTGGCTGGTTGCATAAACTGCTTAGACTAGTCATCTAGACTTGTCATAACTTTTTCGTAAAGTCAATTACAAAATTGTAGACTGGCCCAATTTGAATCGTGGCCCAATGTCTGCCTTTCGAAACAGGAGTTGACGCTGAACATTGAGAAACTGACTCTTGAAGCCAACCAGAAGAGAAAAACCTTGGATAGTGAAGTCACTGAGACCGTTACAGCACAGGTGATAGATGCTTTTCTGCTTATTTATTATTTGATCATGCCGTCATTCTTATAGTTTAGCAAATGTTTTTGTATTTTGGGTGCAGATTGCTCTTGACAAGACAGCTGAGAGCTTTCGTCAAGCTCACATTGAGAGGCAAGAGATGATCAGCCAGTGGGAGAACACCATTGAACAAATGAGAAAAAGAGACCAGGAGATCCAGCAGTGTGCCATGGTAACCTGAAGATGGCACTCTTTTAATACAAAACATCATTAAACCCAGCGTTTCTGAAAATATATATAGTGCAGATTTTTAATGTGAGACCTAAAAATCTCAATCTATCTACACAATTTAATTCAGAAAATGGTTTATTCAACTTTGAATGTCAATGATTTGATCCTTAGTTGCAGGCAGAGGTGAACCAAGTGATTAGAGAGAAGAATGATATGCTCAAGGAGAGGAAGGACTTTATGGAGCGTGAGATAGAGAACAATAAGGAGCTGGAGAGGAATATAAGCACAGGTGAGCGCCAAGCGTCAAGACTCAGGAAGCAGCTCCAGGAAGAGGAGAGGAACCAAAGACGTCTGCAGGATGAGGTGGGTCTACCAAAGCTTCCCAGCACCGCAACACATCTCCTAAAATTTGGATCCATGTTTCCACGCTCAAACGTTCCTTAAACTTAGGACCCAGAAACCGTCTGTCATAATGAAAATGTATCATTTGAACATCTAGTTTTTTGTTGCTCAAACACCTTGGGGAACCTTGCAAATACCTTAGCAATGAAGCTTGTTATTATGGTAATAAAAAACTTACCATGGATTTATCACATAATACCTTTAATGTGCCATGTTATAGTACATCTATATGTTATGGTATATATTTAAGGAACACTCTTTTTTCAACATCCCTAGAGTAATACAGATGTGTTTTTCCATTTTTTAATCCATTCAGCCGATCGCCGGGTCTGGTGGTCCCAAAATTAGCATAGCTTAGCATAAATCATTGAATCCAATTAGATCATTAGCGTCGCGCTATAAAATGACTAAAGAGTTTCAATATTTTTAAATTTATTAAAACCTATTTAAAACTTGACTCTTCTGTAGTCGCATCGTTCCAAGTCATATCAGCCTAGAAAATCACAACTTTACATTTTCCGCCAGTCTTAGTACACGATGCAACTACAGAAGAGTCAAGTTTTAATAGCATATTCTAATGATTTCTGAAGGATCATGTGACACGCAAGACTGGACTAATTTACATTTAGTCATTTAGCAGACGCTTATTCAAACTGATTTACAAATGAAGACAATAGAAGCAATCAAACTGAACAATAGTGCAATATGTAAGTGCTATAAAAAGTCTCTGTTAGCTTAATGCAGTACATGTAGCGGGCTTTTATTATATAATAAATAAAAAGAAAATCGACAAAATAGAAAAAGAACAGAGCAAGCTAGTGTCACAATCCTTTTTTGACGGTATAATAAAAAAAGAAAAATAATAGTAGTGTTTTTTTTTAATCAAGCAGTTCGTAAATAAACAGCTTGTAGTCTAAAAGGGTGAGGTTTTTTAAGAATAGAATTAGAATAGAGATTTCTGGAGTTAGAGATATAATGAATTGTAATGATGCTGAAAATGCAGTTGTGTCACGAATAAAATAGAAAACACCTATTTTAAATATTATAATATAATATAAATATTTCGGACACTATACTTTACATTATACAAGAACTTACGGTCTCAAAGTCTGTACCATATGTTGTACTATTAATTTATGCATGCTGTTTGTCTGAACACATCTATCCATCCACTGCACGGAAGCAGAATCTACACATGTACACGACAGCAAATGATGACACTGATTTAGAGACATTCTGTACTTTTCCCTACAATTTACTTACACAGGAAAAGCAGATAAGAATCAACCAATTTAAGAGGAAATGCATTTAGCACAAAATCACACAGACACAATTTGGGAGACTAAATTGCTCTCCATGTTGCTGTAATGCTAACTTTCACAAGCATACCCACGTACACTTGCTTTCGTAACTGCTGAAGAGGTTGACACCGTCTCACAGAGGTCAAGAAGTTCAGAAGTGACAAAAAAAGTCAAATGCTTGAAGCCGCACAAACTGCACAAAGAGTGTCTTTAATATCCACACAACAGCTCATCTCACCCTCTCTAACGCCACTGAGTCAAAATACTGACCAAAGACTATTTTAAACAGGAACTTTGCAGCTAAGAAAACAGAAGGTTGGGGAACTTGCTCGACTGACAAATTAGATCCAGTCTTGCAGCATTTCCAAGACCACAGCAATGGCAGCTGATAACCTCGAGCAAAGGTATTTAAAGGCAGGATTGTCCATGCAAACAAAGAATCGCTTGTCTTAGTTGTTCTCATCTTTAAAAACAAGATGCTGTGAGGTGAGAACGTAAGGTTATTGTCAAGAAACAGAGCTGATTGAGAAGAGAGATCACATCCATAGTGCAACAAAGTCCACCCTTGTTTTCCTACAAATAAATAAATGTAAAAAAATATATATATATTTTTTTTCTTTTGAAAATGTTGTAATTTAATTTAAAGAAAAAACTATGTTCATGAAACCACTATTTAATCTAAAAAAATAAAATCTGTACTGGAATATATATTTTTTATAATAAATTATATATATATATATATATATATATATATATATATATTTATTTATTTATTTATTTATTTATATAAAATGTAGTAATTTTGCTCATTAAACCACTGTTTAATTAAAAAAATATGAAATACGTACTGAAATATATATATATATATATATATATATATTATACTAAATAATATACAACTTTATATATATATATATATATATATAACCACTGTTTA
>JAUCMT010000047.1:782902-800093 GCA_032357475.1 Enteromius thamalakanensis
CATACTAGCGACACTTTAGAGTCATCATCAGGAAAACATGCTGGTTGAGCCTTCATATAAATGTCACACTGCAGCAAAAACCCCTTGCACTTGCCTGGCGATCCGCTGTACTTTTCAGGAAGTGCGATGCGCGTCAGGCTGGCGGTGCTGGTCTTAGGCTGAGGAGCTGAAGAGGCGGGTGGATCCACGTGCCTACTTTGCGCCGTGGTTAATTTGGAAAACCAAAACACAGTCAGGAAATCAAACATGGGTAATCAAAAACACAAGGAAAATGCTCAGAAACGATGGCCGGGCAAATCGAGACTTCGTGTCTGAACAGTGCAAAAGTCCGGGCTTAAATACTGTGGGGAATGGGAAAAAATGGCGCGCAAACGCCTGGGTACGTGGGCTAAAAGAGTCCGGTTGGGAACGTTAGTACTCTGGCGAAGGTTCCCGCTGCTGTTCGCTGGAGAGGGCCACAGAGGCATGATTCGTGACACTGTGTGTACAGTGTTTTTTTAAATGTATATAAATACACATTCAAGTACATAAAATATGTTATGTTTATATATTATATATATATATATAAATACATGTAAATAATTTCAAAATATATGCTTTATGTGTACAGTATGTGTTTATATATGCATAATAAATATACCCAGTGCATATTTGTAGATTATTATAAACACAACTTTTATTTTTTATATGGATGCGATTAGCACTTTTTTTTTTATCCCTTCAATGAAGTCATTGACTTTCACTGTTAAGGCAAAAAATATTTAAAAATTAACTTTCCTAAAAAAAATTTAAGTATTTAAATAAAGACAGTGGATTTATGTATTTATTTATTATTTATTTATAATATATTTACAAGAGTAGTATTGCTTTCTCTCTACTGAAGTGAGGCGGTCAGAGAATTCCTGTGTCTGGATGACCCACCCACTGCTTCTGACGATATTAGAGAAAGATGGGTAAGATTGCTCAGTTACTTTAATTCTTTTGCATTCTGCCAAATATGATGAATTCAGTTATTTGGAGACATCAGCTTAGAACCACATCCCTGACCGCAAAAAAAAAAATCAATGTACTAATCCATTTTCCCTGTTGTTGCTACTGAAGGCCTTCTGTGAGACTCTGGGAACGACCAACTGTTGCCTTCAAAGAGACTTAATGGACGATGGGAGAGAGACTGAGTCCCTGAGAAATGTCTTTCTGCACAAAGAGCTCCAAATTAGCCAACCTCAGAGAACAAAGAAGTAATGTAGCAACATGACCTATTTGTGGGTTGCTTAGGAAACAGGTGGATTTCTGGTTTTCAGGATGAAATTAATGAGTCCAAAATGAATCTTGTGCTCAAGGAAATGAAGTCTAATTGGATTAAGTGCTGCACAAAATGCAGCCTCTAACCGCAACACTAATTGCTTTTAGCAGTACTGAAGTGTCATAGCCATTTACATTTTTTATTTAATTTGTTTTATATTTATATTAAATTTGCAGATTTTAAAATGAGCTTTTAACCTCGTAAAGCCTGACATATAAAATAATAGTCAGAAAAATATTGCATATATATTTTTTTTAAATAAAAATGTCTGTTTTGTTTTTTTATATTATACTGATACATCACTATAGCTCATAGATTCATAGATTATGATATTAAAGAATATGGAACTCAAACGCATCATTTTTATTCAAAGTTGTAAACTGATTAAAAGTATGCAATTTGGTTTTTAAATAGCAGATGCTATTTAAATGTAATCATTGGTATTTGATATAATGTGAAACAAAACATTATATAAACAGCAGTACAAATGTCATTTTTCTTAAACAAAAGCAAAATACAGAGTGAGAGATAGAGAAAGAAAGAAGAAAAAAAGACAAAAAGGTACTCAGAGATAATCATTTAGCTCACTTTATTATTAATTAAAAACAAAAATCCAAAAATAATGTATATTCTTGCAATTATTTTGCAAGATTTTTTCTAACATTGAAAACATTAAACATTGATTTTCTCAGGGGTGCAATATAAAAAGAGTTTGTTGATCCAATGTTTTCTAGACAGAGAATGAGTCAACTTCCAATTAACCAAACTTTTTCCCAGCAGTCCGTCATACTAATACTCTCAGTTTAAGATAAAAATAAAATAAATTAGAATTGGGTAAATCCAAGTTGCTTCAACCAGCAAGTGTTTAAGCATGAAACAATGCATGAAAAAGATTGTACAGATTTTCAGAAAATGTTTGATCGTACTAAGTTAAGCCATATCAAATATGATACATTAGGCTTTACAGGGTTAAATAGTTGAAATCCACCCTCATGTCATTCCATAACCACTCCGTGATGTTCTCAAGTTAATCAAGACTGTACCTCTGGACTAACATATCATGTATGTTTAACTTTTCCCTGTTGAACTCCGTATAGTGGCATGTATATAACCCAAGAGGAGCTGAACAGAGACTGCCGAGACGTTTCAACAGCACAGGAATCTAAAGAAGTGGAGAGAGACTCCCTCAGGAGACCAAATAAAAGGTATTTTGTGTGTCTAGGATATAATTGATTCTTTTACCACTTACTCTCTTTGGAATTAACTGTACTGTGTCATTATTTATATAAACATTTCATAATTCTCCTGAGAGTCAAGACGTGTCTTGGGAGCATTTTGTTTTATTATATCTTTTCAGTTCTGAACTGGGGTTCATAAGAGGTCATGGAGCATGCTGGTGCGGATCAGCAACTGACAGTCCAGAAAAACACACTTCCAAGAACCCAATCAAATAAATGAATAGAAAGGAAACACAAGAGCACTTTCTTCAGATCTTCTGTTTGTTCTTAGTCCGTAATAAGAATAGAAAAGCTGTTTTCTTTATTTTGGATATTTGAGGAAAATGATTTGGAGCACAAACACTTTTAATAAACTTAACTGAAAAGATAAGGGTTTAATGATGTTTGTGAGTACACGTGTGATTCTATAAGGTTTGTTTTAGAAAGGTTTTATGGGACATCTGTGTCAAACTCACACTTGGACTATAGCAGGCAAAGTAGTAAAATCACTCGGTACACAAGTTTCTTTTCATTACCCAGATTTTTAACTACTGTTCTGGATTATTCACATTTGTGAATTGGCTTTGAGATTTGTATTGTGGAATAAATTGATACACTTGGATTCCAGGACACAATCACAAATGGGTCTTCAAGCCAGAAACTGTAAAACTTCTTGGAAAAAGAAAAACAACAAAAAATACTTCTATGCATTACTTATCTGAATGTTTTATTCATGCATGTATCATATCTGTCACAGATATTGCTAAATGAAACAGCTGTTCTAGTGCTGCTGGTTCTGCATACACAACACAGTCTCACAAGCAATTTGTACATATTCGTACGAGGTGCCAAATTTGTGCCAATTCGTACTAATTCGTACGACCTCACTCATACGATTTCGTACGATTTGTCTAAAATCACGTGATGGGTAGGTTTAGGGGCGGGGTTGTGTTTAGGTCATTCGTACAAATTCATACGAATTGCCATCTCGTAAAATACGTACGACTTAGAATAAATCGTATGAATCTGTATGAGTGAGGTCGTACAAATTCGTACAAATTAGCCACCTCGTAAAATACGTACGAATTGCCGTGAGATCAGGTTGGCATACCAGCTGGAGGGTTAGGGTTAGGCTTATCTTTTTTTAGCATTACCCTTGGAACCCAATAGGATTTTATCATTGGCTTTTGGATTATCGCAGGCTGTAAGATCTATAAAACCAAAACTTTTTCTTACCCAATATTATTTCTTCACAAATAAACAACTAAATACAGAGAAGTAAAAAGCTAAACATAATGAACCCTACACCTACATGACCCTACTTGACTTCGTTTGTTAATTTGTTTCTTAAAGCTTCAATAACACTTTCAGTGTTTATTTACAAAGCATTCTCCCTGACAGTCTGTGTTAGAAAAGTTTGCGAGATCATAATCATAAACACAATAGCTAGTTGTTCAGCATGATTTTGTTGCGCGGAAAATTCGGATTTGTCATTTTAATCCATATTAATCCATGTAATTCTTTAGAAATGATTTCTATGTGAGCTCTGTGTGTACCTTTATGAAAGTGCTTGTGATCGATGTGTTTTCTAAGGGTTCTGTCTTTTTAAGGAAAGTGCCAGCTGTCTTTAGTTTGTGACCTTGGGTGTACAAAGAGGTATAAAGTGGGGAGGAACAACCCCCTCCTTTGTGACGCTCAGCAGGGAACTGTATGATTGTACATTATTCTTGCAAGAAGTAAATCTTTTTAAAAAGCAATTGCTCTATTTGTCTTCTTGATCGAGAGCCTCTGAATTTTTGTCCCAACAATTTTCACAAAGTTGCTTGAAGAATATGACTTCAAAACAATATTAATAAAGATATTTGAAAACTGAAAAAAATAAGTCTATAAAAAACACTGCCCTAATGAACCCATTTGATCAAGTTGCACAACAACTTGTTTCCATTTGAGATGTGTTTTTGTGTGTTTTCATTCAACCAGTGCATTAATTCTGAACACTCATGCATACATGTAAATGCAATAAATTCCACCTACTATCAATTTCGGACAAAGCAACAGTTTTTAAACAGGTCTGCCAAGCACTGCGTTTGCCCAAAAAACATGTTTCCCAACCAAAACTCCTGGGACTGACTGAGAGTGGTGTGCAAATTTCCATATTGGCCAACACAGACCACAAACAGATTAGACACACTGCTGTTTACTAGTGCTAGATTTTTAGACTGCTATTTTAATGTCATTCACAAGGGTTTTAGTTGGACTTGCGCCATCTACCTGCAGATCATTGCAGACCACTTTTAGCGCTTCATGGTGTTTCAGATGGCAATGACCTCTTTCAGCAAGACAAGGTACCTCCCACACTAAAAAATTTTTTTATGGGAACACAACAAGTGTTCAAGGAGTTGCTTTGGCCTCCAAATACAAAACTCTATCCAACTGAGCATCTCTGGGATGTGCTGGACCAACAGATCCCATCCAAATAGGCCACACCTTTCAGGACTTGTAGCAAGTATCTGCTGCTCATGTCGTGCCAGAAACCACAGGACACAGTTCTTGTGGAGTCCATAATTGAATGCATCAGTGATGTTTTGGCAGCACAAGGAGTAGGCATAAAAGACATAAAAAAGAGGGTGTTTAGTTTTAATGTTGATGCCGATCAGTCCATAAAGTTAATGAATTTAAATTGAAGTTGCAGACTTAAAATCTTGTAAATAATCCAAAACACGGCATGATAAAAGGTCTGTAAAAGGTCAGCAAGGCTGCTTCACTCACGTGTGAAATGATGCACTATAAATGAGTAATGAGACCTGCATGATTTAAATATCATGGAAATGTCTCCAAAAATGACTTAGCTTGGTTTATAACACATCAAATGCACAATTATAGACCTACTGTCGCTGAAAATGTTCGAGGATAAAGGTAACTTTTTCCAAAGAAAAAGTATCCTTCGCAGAATTTCCTGAAGGGAAGAATGATTTGGTCCAAAGCTCGCCTTGAATGCCTTTGTTTTAGTTCAGTCATTTAATGTTAACACATCTTGAAGGGTTTAGTGATTTCTGGCCACTGTAACTGAGTGGAAAACAAACACACTGTCATCTGCAATCAGCGGATGACAAATATCTCAGCCTGCTAAAGTCATATATGCGAATATGGACCAGTCAGCAATTCCGCTTATCCCCAAGGATAAAGCTATCAGATTTTATCTCCCCCGGACACTTAGACTTGGTTACTCCTTTTCTTTACACTTTTCGTGCTCTCCATCCATCACTAGAATATCTTTAGACATTCAGCAGTAGTGAATTACAACACAACGGCGGCATGATGTTTCATTTATGATGTTTTACAGAGAGTTGGGGGCCTGATAAACAAAACACTGCAAAATAAGTAGGGCCAAGTCTTGAGCGAAGGCGATTCTGTGAGCTAGTGGGATCATGGGGTCACCTCTGTTGCATGTCTCCAGAATTAGCAACAGCCAGAACCTGGACTTGTTTAAGTTTTCCCGTCGACGTTGCTTTAAAATTAAGAGAAATCATTCAATCTTGATTAGTCACGATTAGATAGAACTTGCTGTTCTATTTGGCAGTAACATTAAAGATGCCTTGCTTTCTAGTTTATCCACAGTTCATCTCAATATAATAAAAGTCTGTATCATTTGCTCATGAATGGTGCATGTGTTCAAGATGCTGTGATGTAATAAAACAATATACTTCATTTTTAAGCTAGTTTTAGAACACTAAGCCTGCACAAATTCGCAAGAAATCTGTGCGTCACCTTAGTTCTTATCTCTTCACGGCTTGTTAAACCATAATTGGTCACGACGCTTCGCGAATAATTAAATGCAGAGAAATGGCACAGAGCAAGCCATTGATTATCAGCAAGCAAATATGGTAATAGTTTGCAAATGTTCAGGATTTAAAGCTAGGAGAAAAGACAAAAGTTTACAAAAGACGAAGACATTTTTACTGGACGCAGCCTGGTCTGAGTTTTTCATAGGAAACAGGTTTTGACACATACACCGTACTGTGATATTGTAGACATATGTATGTTAAAACCATATGCTGTACATTTAGCCCCGCCAGGAGGCAGTCTCCCAAATGTGCTTAAAACAATAAAGAAGTAGTAAATAAAGAAATAAAAAACTTAATGCACGCTGTTTGGGAGATAATGCATTTAGTGGAACTTTTCCAGTGAACAGCTGGACTCTTAAAAATAAAGGCGCTTCAAGATGCCACAGAAGAACTCTTTTAGTCTTCTTTATATGATTCAATAAAGAACCTTTTTTGTTTTACAAGCGGTTCTTTGTGGTGAAAGAAAGTTCTATAAAACGGTAAGTAAGAGATGGTTCTTTGTGGAACGAAAAATAAAAAGGTTCTTCTATGCCATTGCTTTTAAGAATCTTTCATTTTTTAAGACTGTTCTTCAGTGTCTGTTTAATCTGAGTGGAGAGGAAGATCACACTCTCATGCAATGTTAAAGGAACACAATGTACAGAGCAGACTGTACATCCCTCCCTCACACTCCTTAAGCTGCGTGTCCGTAAGATTACTGCATAGTGCAGACTCATGCAGTTTCATGCATCCTAGCCTTCGTGCATCAGGACAGATTTGGATGAGAATCACTAATGCAAAGTGGTGCTTAAATGCAAGATATGGCAGATTTCTCATTTTGAATTCTATTCACACCAAGGACAATAATGAAGACTATAAAGAAATAGGTTCCACACCCCACCTATAATGATTTGAATCACTTTCAGAACAGCTGATTTACTGCTAGGTGGATCTTTTTTGTAGATTTCAAAGAGACTCTCAGAGTTGAACCTTACCAACACAGTCGCACGACTGGTCGTGACAATATCACGAAATTAGCACGAAATCTATTTATTCGTGTCAGGGACACGAATATTTCATTATTTTCGTAACTCCAGCACGAACGTAAAACTACGATTCGATTGGATGCATCTTTTCGTGCTGGATTCACGAAAGTCGAGTAAGAATCGTGTCAGTACCACGAAAAAAAACGTGCGACCTTCCATAGGATTCCATAGATAATAATAACAATAATAATAACAGTAACATCAATAAATAAACAAAAAGAAAGCTCAAATCACGTGCTGGAAGAACATAAGAGATTTTTTAGTTCTGATTGAAATCTCTGACTTTGGGCACATTGTTCAGTGCTGTAGAGCATTCAGCTCTGTCTGGTAATTCACCAAAAACAGTTATGTAACATCTCTTTTTTCTTTTCACATGTCAAGTCAAAAGCCCTGGTGTATAATGAACTGCATTGTATGTCATAACCGCAATTACTTCAGCACATTATATCAGTATCTATCGGCTCTGTGTACTGCCAGATCAACAAAGTCTGACTGTTTCAGGAAACCATTCAGAGAAACGACAATACAAGTAAAGCAAATTCATTTTTTTTTTTTTTACAAATAATCTAAGCAAATCCTAGCAGATGAATATTTTATTTATTTATTTATTTTTCACAACCCACTGTCCTTGAACTATACTCCACTTTTTGAGGTTCATTGAACAGCTCTTCTCAAATTGGCAGATGACACTTGAGAGATTTCCAGAAGCGTACATAAAAAAACATCTGCAAATAGTCTTCTTGTACTCTTAATGCTCTTTGTAAACACAGAATCATCTCATGAATCAATTCTATAACTACTTTTCAGAGATGATTAGTGTTTATGTCCATGATGTGTTTGATCAGCCTTGTGTCTCGCATTTTCCTTTGATAAATTGTCACATGCAATCTACAGTTATGGTCATCTCATTCATATAAAACATTAAACATATTTCACAACATAAAAACGAATTTTTTTTTAGTTAATTTTATTTTTAAATAAAACGTACTTAATTATAAGATAAAAAAATTATATAATAAGACATTTATTATACATTTTTAATGCCTCTTTTTAATTTTTTCCCACTTTTAGCAAATCAAAATTCTTACTCATACTGACACCAATGCTGAGCCAGTTTTACCATGCCAGGATGCTATTTCTTTTCGAGACCACCTCAAAGATTTACTGTATGCACCTGCAGATGGATTACTGTCATCCCTTCCACATTTTTGGAAAGCATTTCATATAATAAATAAAGAATAAATACAGAAGAGTAGGGCCAAGTTGAAAAAAAATGTTGAGAATAAACTAGTTAAATTACGAGATTGCTAACGTCATGTCTTGCAACAGAAGAAAAAATATTGTATGTCCTTACCAATATAGTCCTCTGTTTTCATTTTTCAGCATTTGTTGCACTTACGACCATCTAATTTGCAATGTGTGATATTAAGCATTAAGCCAACCCCTAAGTGTTTATCAGTGTGAAAAGGCTAGTTGCTAAGTAACGAAATAAGGAGAACAATAACAATGTGTAAAAATGCACCTCTAAAGCCAATAAACTAGCCACAAAAATTTCCAGTCCAACCTTTTCTGGTCTATTTCTTATTTCCTGAGGCTCAATATGGGCAAACGAATAATAAAGATAAATTGTAGCCCCAAGACAATTACTTTCCAGACCTTTGTAATCATAAGCAAGACACCTACTGTAGTCTGTCCATGCATGACTCAACCATTGGTATGAATTGAGCTGGATCAAACCGAATCGAAATGGTGGATCAAGCAGCATGAAGAATTGGACAATGTTTTCATTCACATTACACACCTGTCAAATCAGATTGAATGTTTGGAGACAACGTCCAAACAAGTCTGTTTGAAAAAAGAAACAAGTGTGAAGAAAAAATATGTTTCCATGAATATGATCCCATGCCGAATGTAAAACACATTCTAGGCTATGCTTTACAGTCTCACTGTGGAGCTCTATTAATTACAGAACAAAAGAAAAGACTATTGGCTCCAGTCGTCTGTTTAAACTTAGGTGTTAGCTGTCACCAAACACCTCATGCTGAGTGTGAGTATGTGTTTGTGTATGCTGACCAGGCATGCAACACTTTTTGCTGTAGTATGGGCCGTTGGAGTGGGTAATGATTTAATATCCACTAAGGGAGGATTATGTGTTTTATAAGGATACATATGCTGTGAAACATAACTATACTTTAGTATTTCAGGATCAGAAGGGCCTGACAATTACCCCTGCCTGTAAGTGAATCATTTGTTTCTGGTCTCAAAAACATAAATTAATGAGCGGCTGGAAGATGATGTTGCACAACAGCTTTAATTAGTCTAAATATCTCTAAAACAAGTACCATTCACTTTACATTGACATGCCAAGAATTGTAATATAAGACACAGACATATCTTGAAAGATGTTTATCAATATAATGTATATTGTTATAAAACATGCTAAATGTTGGATTTATGCTTTAAATAAGAAAAAATATGTTGTTTGGGTAAATATATAAGGCAATTTCACATACAGACCAAGGTATGTTCATGAAAAATCTTAGTGCTAAGAATTGATTCGTAGGAAGAAAATTCGTAGAAATCTGGGTGTTTCCTCTTAAAATGAAAGAAAAGATGCTAGTAAAGAAAAAAGTAATTCAGAAAGGTCAAAAACTGTTAGGAGTGCAGAAGAAGACTTAAGAAGTAGCTTAAGAAATAAAAGAAATCTCTACATTAACATCCTGGGCTCCTTCCAGCCAGTGACGCCACTCTTCCAGTGCCAGCTTGATAGTCAGCAGCTGCCGATGTCATAATGCTGCTCCGCCGGGGATAGTTTCCTGGAGTAGTAAGCGCAAGGATGGGGAGTCTCACCATAATGTTGGGACAGCATGGCCCCTATTCCGGTGGTAGATGCGTCCACTTCTACCACGAATGGCGCTTGGGAATCTGGGTGATAGAGGATGTGGGCCATTCTGAAGGCCATGATTTTATTTTCTCCAGGACAGGGACTTGGGTTTCCTCTGAGCATTGAGATTAGAGGAGCTGTGTGCAGACTGAAGTTATTCATAAACCAACGAAGTTGGCAAATCCCAGGAACCATTGCAGATCCTTCAAAGATTGTGGGTGCTTCCACTCTCAAGTAGCCTTTACCTTCCCCTGGTCTTTACCATCCTGACTGATGACATAACCAAGAAACTGTACCCTGGAGTGATGGAATTCACACGTCTTCAGTTTCAGGTAAAGGTGGTGTTGTCTGGGCCATTATATGAGAATGTCATCAATATATACTATGAAGAAGCGATGGAGGAACTCCCTATAAACAGCTCGTTTATGAAGCTCTGGAAGACGGGCGCCAAGTTGGATAGGCCATACGGCATTGGTCTCAAACTCTGGCCCACAGTGCTGCACAGTCTTCTACTTGTCACTTCCCTGATACGATCAAGGTTCAGAGCAATTCAGAGCATGGTAATCTATGTGTGACAAAGCACTTGTCTGTCACCACTGAGGGAGCGGCACTGGCTCACACACACACACACACACACACACTCCTGCACCCCATCCATTCTCCATTCCTTCTCCTTACCTGTTGTGTCCACCATCGGCGAAGTAAGAGCACACACCAAACCAATCGCCTCGCATCTCATACCCGGTAAAAATCTACAGTACCTAATGCCAAGTTTACACTTCATGATTTTAGCCCTGATTTTAATTCAGCAACCATTCAGTTTTTGCGAAATCACTGACAAATGCCTGAAATCAAATCAATGCTCATTAACAAGAGTGACAAACATGTATGTATGAATTATCAAAGATCCTGCTGTGTAAAATGAGTTCTGACTGAAACATACATCTGCAATGACCTACAGCCAGTGAGAGAGCAATATACAGGGCAAGTTCAGGGGAGAAGTTATACATAACAAAATCACAGCGAGCATGGATTCAGTCCTGAGGAAGGCTCCTTCTCAGTTTATTTCAACCCAAAAAATGGAGGAAAGTTTAGTCGAATTGGCTGATTAATGTACAGACATAGACACAACACAACAGAGAAATAACCTTAGTGTAATAAAAGGCACTATTGATATGGTTTGTTGAGCCAACATAAAAAACAGTCTCTCTTGTTGGTTCAACGAAACATTTAAAATTAGTATGGAGTAATTAGGGGGAAAAACTACATGAAACCAATAAATGACTGAACATGAGATTTTGCAAGAAATTACCTAGTAATTTACACAATTACAACAGAATATTACTTAAGAGAAATGTCACAATCACAGTCATGCTGTAGCAATATCAACACCTGACAGCAGTTTTGCTTTTCAAGTAAACTAATCTTTTTTTAAGGATGCTTAGTATTAATACTAATTAATAAGGAAATTGCTGTGAAAATAGTTTTTCCAGGTTGTTGTAATTACTGGATCAGCAGTAGTTTGAATCTTTCATGCTTCAAGCCTTTTCTATTGTCTCAATACAGCCCTAATTCTATATTTCTATTCTGAACGAGACATATGTGCAGTAATATTGAAGGGGCCCTGGCCTCAACTATTTATAACCATAAAATCTTTATAAAAACAAACCACGATACTAAGAATCATTTTCTCCAACAGCATTTCCTCTGACGAGCCTAAAATGAGTTTGGTTAAGATGGAGCTGGAAGCCCACATAGTTTTTGTTCTTTATTGAAACAAGATGCACTTGGCCATCTCTAACCTAGAAATTAGAATAAGACTTGTGTTATTCTCTATTGATGTCAATCCAAAGCAGCCCTAATTGCATTTGTTTATTAGATTCTGATCTGCATGATTTATAATTTATATGAGTTGGCTTGTAAGATTAATGTATTCTCTATGGTGGTTGTTTGTCATAGTTATGGAATTAAGGCTGTCGTATTTTTTTTATAATGTCAAAGTTTGACTTTATTTACACACTATCGATTACTCATAATGTGCCTCTTCCATGAAGAAATTTCAAATGAACTGAGAGCGCTCTCAAATCGAACAAAATTACTTTCTCTTTACTATTATTTTTTAACTTTAAATGTTTAATTGTGAAAAATAAAACAATGACTTTTTTTGCACTTTTTTGGGCTTCAAAATCTTTTTTACTGCCATTATAACATTTTAAAGAGCCAGGACATTTAATATAACTCCAGTTTGCATTAATCTGAAAGACTAAACGTCATATAAATGGCTTGAGGGTGAGTAAATCATGGGGTCATTTTCTTTTTTGGGTACACTATAACTTTAAGTTTCTTCTTGCATGTTTTTCTGCACTTTCAACATGAAATATCAAATAAGTAAAAGTTAAAGTGCATGCATTTTTTATCTGAAACAATGCCAAAGGTAGCTACCAAATAAGTTTACTGTATGTGACATCAGAAATGTCACATACAGCTCTGAAAGAAGAAAAAACCTAATCAATGCAAAAGGATGTTTCTCTGGTTTTACTCTTTATTGATATGAGTTTGAGTAAACTTAATATTTGTGTTTTATCACCACTGACAACATTTCTCCCAAATAACTCCAAATAAACACATTGTCATTTAGAGCATTCATTTGCATAAATCATATACAATATTATGCAACTTTTCAGACCTCAAATAATGCAAGTTCATATTATTTGTAAACAACACAATACTTATTTTTTTAACTTATGAAGGAATCAGAAATCAATATTTGATGGAATCATTTTTATGACAAATTTTTTAATCACAGCTTCACAGCAGCATGCTCTCCACCAGTCCTTCATATTGCTGTTGGGTGATATTATTCCACTTCTGGCTCAAAAAGTCAACCAGCTTGGCTTTGTTTAACGGTTACCATCCATCTTCCTCATGATCTCATTCCAGAGGTTTTCAATAGGGTTCAATAGTCTAACTGGTCTGGTCCACACTTGATTGTCCGTGGCTGTGTGGTCTGTTGAAAAGACCAATGCTCAGACTTGGGGGTTAGTTTTCTTCCTGGACAACACCTCACTTTGATTGATTTCACTTATCCAAGTTGTACTGAATACTGGTCAGTCGTATCTGACATAAAGGATCCGCGAATGAAACTGTGACTACAAACACCATTAATTGAAAAAAGGCAATTATCAGCTACATACATTCACTTTTTTTACATTTTTAATATGTGTTGATGTACATTACTTTATTTGAATGTTTCCTGCCTTCCAATAAAGCCATATTTGAACCCTTCTTTTGCTGTGCATTTCAGCTGGAAACTGGAGTGAGCTGAATGTAGAAAGCTTACAATCTGTAAAATGACATTTCACTCTCTAAAGGGCCAAAATCAAACTGTTTTGATTTTGTTTACTGAAAAGTTTTTCATGAATACTTTTGTCAGTTGAACATGAGTCTTTATGTTTTTAAACAATGGTACAATCCACTAAATGCACTGAACTTCTATCCCTCAAAACATCATTTTCACTCCTGTAAGACATTAATATACTGCTCCTGACTAAGAAATAAAGCCACGTTTTTGAAGCAAAAAGGTTAGCGGAGTCCTTTTTCAAAACATCCTCAAAATGGTAAAATAAACGCTGACATACAGCATCATTAACACTTGCAGACAGTACATCTGTGAAATAAGAGATGTTTATGAGCTCAGGTTCTTGCACCGAACACATTTCCGTAACATAAGGGAGCCATTAAAGGCTTGTCAGCACATGTGCATTTGAAAGTATAGTCTTGAACGCTGAGGCACTTTGAGGCAGACGAGTATTACAGCAGAAACCAAATTCCTTTTCTAAATAGGAAATACAATAACAACGGCACAGCTCTGGAAGGAGATGTGACCTATGGAACGAAGACGGTTGAGTGACAGTTTGGCAGCGATGTGAGACACTGGTGGTTTTCTGAAACAGAGTCCGGCAGGCACTTGCATTCACTTGCGTTTTATCAGGCATGAAAGCTGCAAAATATCAGCGATTACTCAAGACCATATCACACAAGGGACTCATGAAACCTCTGGGATGAGATGAGTATCTACACATGGTAGAGTAAATGTTGATACGGGACTGATGGATGGAGCAGGGAAATTACAATCAGAACGTGTGTTGATTTGTCTGGGGAATGGCATCATGTGTCATTATTTACCTATTGCTTTAGCATTTTTAACATTTCATCTGAACTGACACGAATTCCACGAGTTTGCGCAAAACCTGATGATCATGTTATCTAGCATCGCTTAAGGCATTTAATTTGATTAGAGACCTAGAAATACTTTAAACATTTCTTCTTCTACATAACACTTCATTGTTTTAAATTTTTCAAAATGCTGAAACCTTCAATCCCAGGAAATAAGCAAATGTATTTTTTGCAGCTATCTACAGGTGCAGCATACATCAAGACTACATTATACATTCACATAAAACACCCATGAAAAGCAGCCAAATGAGCTGCGCTTATCTCTCAGGCCATTATTTTTAGATGCTGTATATCAATGCAAAATTCATTTTGTTGCCAACATACTGTGGAGACCTTCATTTTTCCCTTATGCAACTTAGGTTGATGGTGGTTGCAAATCGACTAATAAGAACACAGGTTACAGTGATCACAGTGCTCATATTGATCAGCAACATTTTAAAGGGTTACTCCACCCCGAAATGACATTTAAGCAATTCATCGAATTTCAGGAGGAGCACGCACGAACGATCGCAGCTGCCACCAATCTCCTTATTACTGATAGGCTTGTAACTGTCCCATTGACTGCCAAGTAATAAACACTGTCAAGGTCCAGAAAAGTATGAAAGACATCATCAGAATAGTTCATCTTTCATCAGTGGTTCAACCGTAATGTTGTGGAGGTACGAAAATACTTTTTGTGCTTGAAGAGAACAAAAATAATAATTATTCAACAATTTGTCTCTTCTGCATCCCCGTGGTGCCATTTTGGAGACTTCCCGCCAGACAGAATCAGCGTATGCATTTTGGGGTGGAGTAACCCTTTAATGTTCGGAAAGTGGAGTATCTCTTTAAAATAAAAATGTTACAAAAATGCAAATTTGCTGACAATATTTTCACCCTTAGGCCATCTAATATGAAGATGAGTTTGTTTCTTCATGAGAACAGATTTGGAGAAGTTTAGCAATACATTTGGATTCATAATATTCATAATCCATTATAACTATTCTTCCAGTCTGTGTCATATTGTCCTCTCACATGAAAACCCACCAACAAACGGTGCATACTTCTCTCTCGACTAAAATATGAAAGCTATGTTAAATAAGGGAGACTAATATTTTAGCCAGAAGCAACAGTTTGAAGTTAATGCCTTAATGAAGAATTTATTACCACCGTGCAGGTTTTTAATTCATTATACAATCATTGATGGACTGAACTTGTGTGAATTATTGTGATGCGGCATATTGGGTCAAAATTAATAGTTCCTAGCACTTGCTAAATAAACATTTCTCAGAAACAGTGAAATCATTTATAAAAGGTTTTAGTTGAACCCAGCAAACCTGTAAAGTAAATTACTCTCAGATAACACACTGTCACTGTTGAAATATCGTATTATGAATTGGGGCGCAATATCCATAATTCTAAACAGGTTGTATTAAAAGTGTGGGAAGGAAGATTTATTAAGCTTTAAATTAGATTTATCAGATGTTGTTATATAATATTTTGGTTATAAATGGGATTGTTTGAGGTCTGCTGGAACTGGTACTGACTAAACAATGCGATGCAGCTGTATATGCACAACCAAAGTTATATATACAGTAGCCACATGCACACATGAACTGGTATGAAAGAACAACGCACCAATATTATTTTCCTCTGGAAAGAAAAGAAAATGAATGGTAAATATTGATCCACCCTGATGCAACTACTCCTTATGTAACTAGTTATCTTCTCTTAGGTCTCTCTGTGTATCTAACTATGATCTAATAGAGCATTCTAGATTTAAATACAATAAGACACTTTTATGAATTCATTTGCAGTATCATAAATATTGTGAATCCACCTGCTGATTTCCTATGAAAGGCACAACGGACCTGAACGTCTAGTGTTTTGTGTTATTGGTGCATCAAGCTTTGAGGACGCTTCAACAGCAGGGACTGGAAAGCTCATGAAGGGGGAAAAAGAGCAGAGCTGCAGAGAAATGCTGGAGGACAACATGCTGCGATTCGTACAAGCTCTTGGAGCATTCAAGACAGTGACCCAAACACTCAGCGATTTTTAAGATTTCAGATGTTTAGTGTGCTAGGGCGGCCCACCTAATATCCAGAGTCTGCTCCAATAGCGCATCTGTAAAACTACTTTTAAAACTGCACACAAACAGTCTCTGTTGAGACCTATGGAGCTGGAGAGCAACTAACTCTAATGTCAAACATCTTACAATAAACTTATGATCGAGTAACTTGTTTTGGGAGATAGATATCAGTGCAAGCTGAACTATTCTACACAGAATTGGTTCCTCAGTGGTTCTTAGTGGCAGTTGGGGTACTATGTAGCACTGCTTGGTGGTTCTTTGGCTCGCAATCATTTTTAAGTTCAGCTCAGTCTCAAGAAAATGCGATTAAATAGTATGCCAAACAAAAACAAAAAACTGATTTGATGCACAAAAACTTATATTGGTGTATACATGACATGCACGTGTTTGGCGTGCATATAATACACAGTTTTTGTGTGCATATGATACATCTAACCCACAACCCTAATCCTACCTATCGAATAGCATAAACACAAAAAAAAATTGATGCGTATCTATACCACTATACCATCTATGCTATTTGGCATACTATTTATTCAAGTCAAGTCAAGTCAAGTCACTTTTATTTATATAGCGCTTTTAACAATACAGATTGTAGCAAAGCACTGAACAT
>JAUCMT010000047.1:800193-823890 GCA_032357475.1 Enteromius thamalakanensis
GTCAAAATAACTTAAAGAGAAAAAAAAGTGAATAATCGTTTTTTTCGATTACACCATTTTTGTGATCGTTGAGACCCGAAATCGAAATCGAAATTCGATTAATTGGACAGCCCTAATCTGCAGCACAGATGAGTCACGGCGGACAGAGAGATGATCGCGTTCTCTCACAAATCAATCCTTTTGCCTCGGAATAATTGGAATATTAATCCTTTTTAATAAGTATTGTTGGTAGTTGTATCTGCCGGTTTATCTTGTGTTTTGTGGTTACATTCTCATATATGTATAAATAAAGTAATCTAAACACAACTGTTGTAACTGTTTACGGTGAAAAAAAATCACACCCTAGTACATGTGCAATAATGCCAATATCACTACCCAATATCTGAATCCAGATATCCGTGAGTGGATCGTCGTTGAATTGCAATATTTTCCGTGAGCCCATCACAGAATTACAACCAATTCTGGGAGATCAGGTTGTCCAATTCTGAACCGCCGCAATATGTACCTATATCAACGTTATAAAAATGTGCCAGGGGTCATGCATTGAACCTGTGTTTTAGGGCCACTCAGTGAACATTTCTCTTTGGAACTGCTGTAAAACTGCAGTAAGGCACGTAAAAACGATGTTGCACAAAGTGCACAAAATTATTAAAATATCAGCTATATACTTTTTTGTTTTTTATTAGCACCCATTCACTACAGAGGATGCATTGCTGAGCAATTGATGAATGCATTTTCAGCAGAAGCGGACACTCACTAAGGTTCTGCACAGGCTCATAGCAGTGATTAGCAGCTGACACTCCTGTTCAGGTGTGTTATCAGAGTGATAGAAGTGAGGCTGACATCCATCTGTTCACCCAATCACACAGCATGAAGTTAAACGACAATTAATCAAGCAGGATTATCCACACATACGCCACCGCGAGTGTGCTAACTACCTAATGCAACACACTCAACAGACGTTAACCTAAATGCTGACCGCCCAGGTAAAGATCGCAGATACTGCTGTCGGTCTGTGCACATTCACCTCCTGTCGAACATGAGCACACTGCTAACTCTAAAGAAACAACCTGAATGTGTTATTCATCAAATCGTTGTCATGAAATGATGACACAGAAAGAGGAAGTGTGTGAAAACCCTACAATGAAATGATTCGACTTTGATCACAGAATTCTCAACCTGAAGATAAAGAAAAACACTTTTTAAAAACAATTCAGTGGTTTTCTACATAAGTGTAGGACTGTGCTATGCATAAGTGACAAGTGATAACATCTTATATGTAAATGTATGCAAATTAAAATGTATCCTGAAATCTCTGTAAAAGGTTAATATATGTACAGTATATATACAGTAATCAGCACAGCTGTTTTCAACACTGATTCTAATGTTTCTTAAATCAGCTTGTTAGACTGATCATGTGACAGACTGTAGTAATGATGCTGACAATTCAGCTTTGCATTACAGAAATAAATTATGTTTTTAAAATATATTAAAATTTATGCATCACTTTTATTGTAATTTTTTGGAGCGTAGGAATCTTTCAAAAACAAAATACTTACCTACAGAGCCCCAAATATCTGAATGTTAGATCACACAACTTAACTGGCAATACAAATATTTTGAAAATCCACTCAAAAATATGACTCTTCTGAGTGACATGATATTCAAAGGAAATCCCTTCAGCGTCCTGATATTTCTGACAGCTGTCAAACTGCTGAATGCTGACAGACAGTTCTTTAACACTGACACAGTGTCTTTAATGCTGTTATTGGCCTGACATCCAGCCATGATCAGCATCACTGCTCCAATGGCTTAGTGTCATTTTTCCTGTTCAATAAACATTAATTTAACTAATTGACTACGAGAAAAAAAAATCAATGTGTTGTGTAAACTATGTGCGTGCATGTGTATTTGAGTGTGAATGAATAAGAGAGATATATATGGAAACTTTAACTGCCAACACATTCAGTGGCTGTTTTTAAACCTGGCTTGAGTCTGTGTGCCTTTGACAGCTTTTCACATGATTTGGTTGTTTTAACGAGGAAATTATAGAAACCTTCAAAAGCATTCATTGTTTTACTGAGAACGATTCATATGCACACATTATAAAAAAAACATCGAATGTTTACATCGAATATGCTGCTATGCTGCTGAAACAACTTTCAGGTGATATCAATGTCTTCAAGCTCTTCTTTTTTCAAAAGGTTTTTTCAAAATATATATATATATGTATACATGTAAAAAAAAAAAAATTTATATTAAACAATCGATTATTAAACAAATAGCTTTTTCCGAAAATAATTTTATTTACAATGCAAATGTTATAAAATAAAATCTAAAAATCTAGGGATAAAAATCTAAATCAGCTTCTGCTCTAAACTGTAAGGTTTACAATTAAGCTTTTATACTATAATAATAATTTATAATAAATGAAGCCTTCTAAAGGTCTAATACATTACACAAAAACATTTAATATTAATAGTAATAGTAATAATTGTGCATTGCAAAAACGGTCACTGAGAGACTTTTATTGGTGCATGTGAGAACATTTCTATTGACTCAGTGTGAGGCTGGGCTGTGAAAGAAAAAGCAAACGAATGCAATAAAGAAGCCATTCATACATGCAGAGCCAATCGCTTTCAAACTAATGTGTTGTTCGTATGACTGCAGCTGACCTCATCCTCTTCACATTGTTTGCTGTTGTGTCTCTACCTAGCTTTTATTCCTCTTCGTCTTCTCTCTGCCGCATTAGTTTAAGCATGTTAAGTCATGGCAGAAGAGACCATTTTTTCCTATGCACACAGATCTCCCATGATTAATTGCACAGCGTGTGGCACATTAAGGACTTGGGCGGTCACTCTCTCGACCAGCAGGAATATCATCTACTGAGAAGCTGCCAGGGAGGATGAATTATGACCAGTGCCTTTTGTGGCAGGTTCGCCTTCATGTATGATGATATTAGCAGAGCGAATGTAACTAAAGCTTATCTAATCGGAGGTAATATGAGTTCCACTCTGAACACCAGGAGAAACAGCGTGATTGAGGTGTGTGTGTGTCCTGAACAGATATGATATATTACTAATAAGAGGCAAAAGCTTAAGCTAGCATATTTCGAGGGTTCAAATAAGGTGGATTTTCTTTTTACAGGGCAGCAGATTATAATTTCCCAGGTCACTGAAAGGACAAATATGGCTTTAAATAGATAGTAAATGGAATCGTTTTATGAATAAAACACCACCAAACACTTCGTCTTAGAGCTTGAAGAACAAAGGTGGCAGAACTAATTAAAAACAAAGCTGGCCTTCAAGGAATTAAACACACTAAAGTGAAACAAAAACATTGAAATGTCACTTAAAGATCCAGTTTAGGTACGGTGTCTGGGATAGAGTAATTGAAATTACTGCGCGGGAGGTGCAAGTTGCTTGTGTTATTTCAGGCAAAATATTTCTTATGCAAACTTAAATCTTCATAACATCATTCATAACAGAAAAAAATAGAATATTTCACGCTTCAGCGAGAATATGCTTACACCCACGAGAGGATTACCATACCAGAAGTGCGGTTACTAAGAACTTTGCCACGTTTCAGATAATGTTGTAATATTACTGTGCATATCAATGTATTTCACCCACTGATCTGCTTGAAACGTGCATTTACACGGAGCATGCAGGGCCAACCTCAAACAAATCATTTACAATTACAAAATAACACTGTATCTCCACGACTGTTAATAAAGTACATTTAGGCTAACATTCATTATATTGTTCTACAGACTAATACAATAAACTTGACCTTGGAAAAGTCCAAATAACCCAAGCTTGAATCAATTTACTATGTATTTCCATTATATGAGAAGTCAAACAATGAATAGCTTACTCACAGAAGATCTTTTTGTAATATTACTGTGCATATCAATGTGATTGTGTTTGTAAGCTTTTAATGCTCTAAAAGCAGCACCTAGTGGCAAGGAATGAATTTGCATTTTCATTCGGACCTAATGAGAAAATTATGTTTGTGCAACTAGTAAGACAACAAGTTTTCATTAACTTAAAGTTGTGTTACAGACTGCATGAGAAATCATTTTTAAAAATCCATAATAGGGGTTCTTTAAAAAGTGAAATCACAATCACCCACCACTTTAATAATGTACATTTTGGCTCATTTGCTTCAATCAGTGTGAGGTAAACGTTACTTCAAACTAATCTAAATACCCCAAGCTTAAATCAAATTTAGCATGCATTAAAATTAAACACGTGGGGGTCCCGAATGGAGATCGGGTCACACAGTGAACTTAACAAAACCCAATAAAATGATCCGCCGGTGATTTATGCGTAGCTTGTAATTTGATTCTACAGATATGTGGAGTGATTATCTTAACCAGTCACCTTTGGAAGGCATTGATTTCCTGAGGTGCCGTGAGCACATTGCCCGCTGTTCATGCAGCACTTTATTGACTCTTTATGATTCTGCAGAGTCTCTGCATTGGAAATGTCAAAGTGCAAGTATTGGTTTTTGGGGTGATACCATTCTCAAATGCAGGAAGGTAAATCGTATCTACCCTGATATCTTTATGTTACTGTGAAATGGAAAGGTAATAGTTGCTGCAATGAAAATCCACACAAATTGATTTTTAAAGCATTAACCAAAGCACATTCTCGAAAATAGAAGCATATTTTATAGGTTGTGTGATTTTATCTACTTCTCCTGTGGTTCATTTCACAAATGCTGCAGCCGATACAACATTGAGTCTTTGTAATGATATTAATTCAAGGCTAGTCATTTTTTCATTACAAACCAATTACGAAGTGCTTTCGCTTGGTGTGCTTGCGATCAAACAAGAGTTCAATAAATGCAGACTTAAGGCCACATGTTATGACTCGTGACAATGAGAACTCATTCTTTTCAATAAGATGCCTGTTTTCTTATCAAATGATTCATGTCATTGCTTTCTTGAGTAACGCGATGGGTTGGGGGGTCTGTGCTAATAGAACGCCATCTATCCCACAGTTCTAGTGTTAAAAAAGAATATAAATAAGCTTGTTAGTGTAAGGAATAATTGGTATATCCATAATTGTCTCTCCTGGCTAGCGCAATGCGTAGCAGTCACAGTGAGAGGCTAATGTGACTAAAGAGCAACACGGTAATGAGCTTTTATCGTGAACCACTGTGAAAGGAAATCAAACACTACAGTTTTAGCATTTAAAAGACTACCGAACAACTTGTTTGCATTGATATTATACTGCTAAGGCTTCAAAACCCCATTTGCCTCGATTTTAAATAATTAAAATGAGATGAATACTGTGTCATTGTTTACACAGCTATGTTGTTCCAAACTTATGCAATTATTTTTTCTTTATTTAAATACCAAGTTTGGAGCGACATGAGGCTGAGTAAATAACCACCAGATTTTCCTTCATATCTAACTATCCAGACTCACTCAAGCTTCAGGTATTTCTGAGTTGCACACTGCCCGATCAATATTACCACCCACCTGATCGCCTCTGACCTATTTGTCTATATCCTACAGTGCACCTGAAGCTAACATCCAGAGAATCTGAAACCTTGGTTTTGGGCTTCTTTAGGTTAGCCTTTTAACATGTGAAATGTTCTGGAGGTTGTCGCCTGCTGGATTAGGTGAAAGGGTAACCAGCAGGTGATGCTATTATCTGTAGCCCACAGCAGTATTCTGCCACCTATAGCTCACATGCACATAAACAAACAATCACAGTGCCGCACCACATCCTCTTCCCAATGCCAACAGGAATGCATGGTATCTAGCAAATGACCAAAAAGTTATTCTTTGGAGCAAACTTTTTTTGTTGGTGCTTTTTTTCAGTTTATCATGTTAATTTAGTGCAAAAAAGGTGGTGATATTAAAAAGATACATTCCCTGACCCATATGTGCATACAAAATTAATACAATTCCTTAAGCGAACTGCTGCTACTTATGTGAACTCCTACCAGAAGCCCAAGAAGAGCTAAGATGCACTTGCTATATTCAATAGGAAAAGCAATTACTTGCAATGACATTAAAAATATCAATGCACTTAGCTATAGATTTCATAGATTTGACTTACCCTTTCTGCCGATTGTGCGGTGCCGAAGAAGATGGGTATAAAAGCTAACCAAATGATGCAGGTAGTGTACATAGTAAATCCAATTGGTTTGGCCTCGTTGAAGGTCTCTGGCACGCCGCGGGTCTTGATGGCATAAACAGTGCATGTTACCATCAAAAGGATGCTGTAGCCTAGTGAACAGATGAGTGACAGATCTGAGATATCACACTTGAGAACCCCACGAGCCTTCTCTGGGTCAGATGTACGCTGCTCGCCGTAGTCCACCACTGTGTGCGGAGGATCGACGGCGAACCACACGAACACACCGAGCAGCTGCACCGAGATCAGGCTGAAGGTGATGACCAGCTGGGAAGCAGGGCTGATGAAGCGTGGTGCAGCCACCGACTTCTTGCCTTGCTCAAAGATGCGGTGGATGCGGTTGGTCTTTGTTAGGAGAGCAGCATAGCTAAAGCACATGCCCAAACCCAGGAACACCCTACGGAAAGAGCAGATGCCCAAACTTGGTGTGGCGATCATCAAGAAGGTGATGGCGTAGCACAAAAAAATCCCAGTCAGAAGCACGTAGCTCATCTCTCGGCCGGATGCGCGGACAATCGGTGTGTCATTGTAGCGGAAGAAAGTGACCACCACAAAACTTGTAGCCAGGATTCCAAGAACTGCAACAAACACTGGGATGGCTGCCCAAGCAGAGTGCCATTCGAGTTTGATGATTGGAATTGGGATGCAACCAGTGCGATTGCGGTCTGGGCGCTGCTCATACGAACACAACTCACAACTGAATTCACTGGCTTGGAAGTGGTAGCCTTCGCATCGTTCACAATGCCAGCAGCAAGGTACACCCTTTACAATCTTCTTCCTTTCACCCATCTGGCAAGGCACACTACACACCGAGACTGGAAGCGTGGGGTCACCTGTCCTCCAGCGCATGGCATTTACCTGAAAAGGATAACAAGAAAGTCTTGTCAAATACGGAGGCTAGGGGTGTACTGTTATATTATTGTGGCAACCTGGGACCCATGTCAGTATCACACAGTGTTTGTTCAGAACTCTTCCCCCAACTGAGCACAGAAGTGCGCTTACTTACAGAAGATCATTTTGTAATATTACTGTGCATATCAATGTGATTGTTCGATTTCATTTAAGCAGTGTTTGTTTGCTCTAAAAGCAGCACCTAGTGGCAAGGAATGAATTTGCATTTTTATTCGGACCAATGAGAAAATCATATTTCCCCAGGTCTGTGTGCAACTAGTAAGACAACAAGTTTTCATTAACTTAAAGTTGTGTTACACACTGCATGAAAAATTATTTTAAAAAATCCATAATAGGGGCTCTTTAAAAAGTGAAATCACAATCACTCACCACTTTAACGGTGGATTCACATGGGGCGTCAGCGTCAACGCTTAAAGGAAGGCGTGGATGAAGTTTGGCATAGACACCTGGTCATAGCAGCGTCAGCCAATAAAATTAGACAGTTTGCTGCTCTTGAACAGGATGGACGAGACTGGCTGCCGCCTGGCTACAGCATTTGCATAGAGCGATCATGATTGGCTGACGCTTCCTTCAGAGGCGCTTCACTGGCGTTGCTCGCGGCAGAAGTTGAAAAACTCTCAACTTTTGCCGCGAGCAACGCCAGTGAAGCGACGCCGACGGATCCACAATTCCTTTCGGCAACGCTTGACGTCACCCATTCAAAGTCAATTGGAAGCGTTGACGCTGACGCCCCGTGTGAATCCACCGTTATGTAGCACACCATGGATCATGAGAATAAACCAACCTGATCTCACGGCAATTCCTACGTATTTTACGAGGTGGCTAATTCGTACGAATTTGTACGAACGGCCTAAACATAACTCCGCCCCTAAACCTACCCATCATGTGATTTTAGACAATCGTACGAAATCGTACGAAATGGCACAAATTTGGCACCTCGTACGAATATGTACGAATTGCTCGTGAGACTGTGTTGCATTTAACTGTACAGTGAATGTTTAGCGTCCATACGACTCGAGTTATTTGCTCTTTTTGCACCATGACACTATTGTGACTCGTTTGCCGACTGGAGATGTTATTATTACAGTTAACTCTTGTAGAAGTTTCATTTTTGTTGTTATTCTCAATATTTTCCAACTTTTGTTAGGCAGGGAGCATATACTGTTTAACTTGTACAGAATCAATGTAACAGTGCCTAAATAAGACAAGTCATTTTAGGTGCGGTAAATGTGAATCTAATGTTATACTGTGATCTTTGAATAATACGCTTTAAGATGCTCATTTCTACTGTGATGATTCCACTGTCATGTTTCTGATTTCTACACAAAATAAGTATATGTGGATGAAAAAAGTCTTTGAGAAATGTTGTCAGTAGGCTATATTTCTATCCACTGTCAGGTCATATTGACTGAATATTATTAGAAAAAAATTGTGCTTTCTTTGAAATAAAAACATTTAGAACTGCTTCATGGGAATTTTACTTTCCTCTGTAATATTTCTTAAAGAAACAGCTTGCCCAAAATTGCAGCCCATATCATGCAGATGACATTGTTTCAGATTTGGAGAAAACTAGCATCACTTGAATGCGTCACAATAATCCACAAACAGTGTAAATAATTAACATGATGTGTATTTTGTAATAAATAAATCCATAATAAAACCTTTTTGCACTTTAAATTGGTTGCTTCAAGCTAAAATAAATTTCTCCATACTTTCTCCAGTGAAAATATTGCCATGGCTGAATTCAGAAGAGACATATGCACAGATCAAGCACTGTTTACAAGTGAAATCAGTCCAAATACTGTTCTACACAAATATGTCGGTCGTTTTTGATGTGAGAAAAAAAACAAGGGAAGGTTTTTATTTGGCTGGAACCAGCTTTATCATGGTTTATATTTTGCTTAAAGTTAATAAAATTACTGTTGTGATGTCAGCTGTTTGGATTCTCATTCTGACGGCACCCATTCAGTAAATGTAATTCTGTTGCAATGAAGAAACACACATCACATCCTGGATGGTCAAAATTGTCAGCTCATTTTAATTTCTGGCACAGTAAATCTCCATCACACACTATTTAAGCAGAAATGATTCATTGCAAGTTGTGGTGTCTTCAAAGTAGAGGGAATGTGTTCTAGTGTGAACATGAATTCTGCATTAGGTAAAAGATTGTGTGTTGCATTACTGGAGATGATTTACAACTGAATAGAATTCAGCAATATCAGATATAGTTGTCTTTTGTTGTAAAGAATATAACTGAAGTCAGGTAAATACAGATGTTTTACTTTTTTTTAACTTATTTATTTATTTTTTTTTAAATACAGAAGCATTTTTTGTTGCAGCAACAGAAAGAACTAACAGAAAAAGAAGTAAGCTTTTTTAGTAAACTTAAGTAAAAGTAAAAAACAAAAAAACCCTTGTGGCAGTTTCCCGAACAGGGTTTAAGACTAGTCCTAGATTAAACTAAATGTTAAGAGCTGTCTAAACTGGAAATAGCTTGCACTGAGATATCTTAAAATATATTTTTAAGACATGTTTCTAAAAATTCTTAAATGTCCGAAATTAGCAAAGGTCTAGTCCTGGCTTAATCTAATCCCTATCCGGGAAACTAAATTAAAGATGATTTAAAAATGAATTTAAAATAAGTTTAAGACAGTTAAGAAAAACAGAAAGCAACCGGTTCTGGCGAAGCACAGCGCTCATTCAGTAAATGCACAGATAAACTGATGAGTTTTGAGTCAAGATTTAAATGAAGTTAATGTTTTAGAACATTTGATCTCTTCTGGAAGCTGGTTCCAACTGCGGGCAGGAGAATAGCTAAAAGCGCATTCCCCTGATCCCTTGGTATTTCTAACTGATTCGATCCTAATGATCTGAGCGTTCAGCATATCTGCAATGTATTTTGGTCCTAGGCCACTGAGTGATTTATAAACAAAAAGAAGTACTTTAAAATAATTTCTTCATTTAACAGGAAGCTATAGTGTAGGGACCTGAGGACTGGTATGCTCAGATTTTCTAGTTCTAGTCAGAATCCTGGCAGCAGCGTTCTGGACGAGCTGCAGCTGTCTAATGGTTTTCTTGGGAAGGCCAGCGAGGAGATCGTTACAATAATCCACCCTGCTTAATAATCCAAAGGCATGAACAAGTTTCTCCAAGTCTTGAATGGAAACAAAACACCTAACTCTTGCAATGTTTTTGAGATGATAGCATGCTTAGTTACTGCTCTGACATAACTACTGAAACTAAGGTCTGAGTCTGTAATCCCACCAAGATTCCTGACTTGATTTTTAGTTGCTTGACCCCTAAACAAACACAACATTGCTGTCTAGCGAGGTCAAATAAATCTAGAATGGGGTTCCAAGTTTTGTAGAATTTACCAGTTGAGACATGAACTTTACTTTTTCTAGAGATAAGAATGACATAAGATCCTTTAACGAAGAGGTAGTTGGGGGTGGACACTTCCAATGAAGTGTTCGTTGAATGTGGCAAAAAAAAAAAATGATTAATGAAAAGATCTGAGAAATTTACAATACCCTTATTACTCTATCTTTTAAAATTGTGATCAATCATAACAGGCAAAAACAAAAGATTGTTGAAAATAGGGCTGAAAACAGAAATGTTTTCAAAATTTGTTTCAAATCTTTAGAGTTGGCAGCACTATGGGATTTCTTGTATAGCTAGAAGGTTGGAGAGACAAAGAAGCAAAGACCAAAGCTTGAATGGAATAAGAGGAAGGAAGAAGTTGCAGCTGCTAATGTACACCAGTTAGACTTAGGAGAGTTACACCATAATATCTTTAAAAATATTAGCAGACCAGAAATAAAATAAAAAAAAATATCAACGCTAAAACCACCATCACATTTATGGCACTGAAAATTTGCTTAGGGAATCTTACCTGCCCAAATAAAAGAGGAAATTATTTTATTAAGACAATTAAAAAATATTTAGGTAGAAAAATAAAGAGAGATTGAAAGAGGAATAAAAAACCTGGAAGAACATTCATTTTAATCTTCCTACCAAAGAAAGAAGTAGACAGTCCCAACGTTTTACTTTAGTCCCAACAGTTTAATTTATTCAATAAAATTATTCTTAAAAAAAAATTTTTAAATAATAAGATGTATTTACCTCTAAATAATGAAACCCAATAGGAGAAAAATGAAAAGGTAGGGCACGTTTAGGTGTTTTCCTAGCTGTATCATTTACAGGGAAACATTCACTTTTTCTAAAATTCCCCAAAGGTGTCAAGCAGACACATAACTTCATCAATACAGCCTACAGGATCCTGGAGATATAGCAGCAAATCCTCTGCATATAAAGAGACACAATGTTCTGCGGATGCCAGATATTAATGAGGAAGATTTTAAGGCAATAGAAAGTGGGGCATGGAACCAAATAAACAAAGAAAATCCTCCACAGAACACAACCCATGAACAAAGAGAACGAAAATACAAATGAATTGAGAAAAGACAAATGAAAATTGTTTCTGATACTCATGCAACTAAACATGGCGAGCGGCCAGAAAAATGTTTTATTGTAACAGATTAAGTAGTGGAGTCGGCTCCAACAGACACAGTCTTATAACGCAATAAAAAACAAATTGTTACCATAAACAAAATAAAACTATGTGCAAAATGACAAAGTGAGAAAAATAAGTCGTACGTTTTTGAGGTCGTTTGAGCTCGCAGCTCGAAATTGTCTCAGCTAGTTTGGTGGGTGAGAAATTACGAGACGAGCAGAGTGCTTTACGAGCACTTCCCTCATAACAGTTTTTAAACATGTCAAAAACTGGTCATGACCAATCAAAACCTAAAAAAGAAAACCACAGAAGAAAGATAAACATAAGTGCCACAGAGAATTTGGCCTGTCGAGAAAGAGGATAAACTCGCTGAACTCTTGCAAGAACAGTGAGCGCTGTATGATATATCGAGCAACATTTAAAATTATATAATAAATAGTAACAATCCATTAAAAAGGAACTGTCAATTTATTTCATTCTCTGCCCTTCAGCCAAACTCTTTGCCCTGCCCTTCGTTTTCTTTTCTTTTTTGTTTTTACGCAAGCCATTGCTGCTACAAAGAAAAGGATCTTTTCCTCAGAGTGCATGTTTTTGGTGCTGAACTTCGTGAATGTGATTGCCTCGAAAATCGGCAGGTTTTAAAATTGTGCCGTGTACCGTGCTCAATGTGACTTGTGACGTGTGCGTGGCCATACGGTCTTTCGACTGTCTGAATTCGTACGATAACCTGACGTTTTTTTCCTGAGGTGCTTACACTTAAAATGAGCCGTTTCTCCACTTTCCGTCATTTTTTAAATATGACTCCTCCTCTCCCGGAGCCTTATGGGATAGGAAAGTGTCCATGGTAAGCTTACTACAGAATTCGGTCGGAAGTAGTAGATCATCCTGGTACTTCTCGCCTACTGAATTTCGAATGCTATGAATTCGGACATACTACTCGCCATTCATGCTGTTTTTCACATACTATATAGTAGAGAAGTAAGCGATTTCGGACGCAGCATAAGAGTAGATGCTGCAGTGGGATACGAAGGGGGCGTGGCTAGTGGCTTTGTGACATAACCATAAAACCGTGTGAATACTACTCAAAAATGGTGAAAAATTAGACCTTTTTAATTATTCATGCACCAGAGCATGATGGGAAAACAATATCATAACTTTGATATTTACTTAAAGAATTCTTGTAAACATAACAAACAATTCCGAGTAAAATATAAGTTCAAATTTTTTTACTAGTTTAGATGAGTACAAATATAGAATTAGCTTACATTTTTGCCTACACTAAATTATTTAATGTAGACATTGCACTTGTTTACATTTGCATTTACTTTACCACAAAATCATTTCTTCCAGTGTAGTATTTTTTTAGTTCAGTTTTGCTCAGGCTTGGAGAAGGCTTCAGCGAAGAAAGGGAGGAAGGTACCATAACATGCTAATTCGCTGCAGTCAAACAGTGTTCCATAAACTTTTTCTGAACTCTTGTTAAATAAGGGCACTTTCATAGTGAATATTTACAACCAGCCATCCCTATGGCTTTTACAAACGACGCAATATTTAAGAATAAACTTTCACATGAATTATCCGCAGCATGACAGAACTAGTCCACAGATCCATCGTCTTGAGGGCCATAAATATCTGTTATGTTGTTCTTCTGCAAAAATGCACATATGAGTTTTAATAGTGATTTGACAAGGCTCTGATCTTACATGGTTTTCACAAGATCATCACTCAAAAGTAAAAGGAACCTTTTTGCCATCCTTCATATCTGTGAAACCTGTTGTTGCTGTTAAGGAGTAATGGGAGAAAACAAGCCAAACATCTCCCACATGCTGTCTGTACGCAGATATAACTCACTTATGTGTTTGGATGCCATCACATCAATACATCAAGATCTATGACACTTTTATTGGAAGGGAATCAAGTACAAAGTAGAGAGCTAATGCACATTTAAGCATAAACAGGAGGATATTCATTATTAAGAGTTCATCCGTCCCATCCTGTAATTGTGTAGTGTCCAAAATGTTTCATCTTTATTTAGCTGCTAAAAATTACTTCAAAGGCCAAAGTACAAGAAAAAAATGTGTAAGTAAAATTGTGTAAGTTAGTTACCCAATAAGGTAAGACTTTATGTTAAGCTGTCATAATACTGAGTAATAAGTACAATCTTGATACACTTTATTTCAAGTAGCTTATGCTTGTGTAATATTCTAATATTATATTGTATGTTACAAATGTGTAACAGTATCAGCCTGTTATATCTACATAATTACAAACTGTAAGTACAAATTGTTCCATAACTTACTTACATGGTTTTGTTTTATGTAAGTACAATGGCTACTACTAAGTTATTACTAGGTAATTACTGTATTATAACACATTTAAAATAAAGGGTTACCGAAAAGGAAAGTAAATTGTAATTAGTTACAGTTAAGGAGAAAAAAAGTGTAATCAAAGTGACTTTTAGTGCAGTGACTGCTCTAAAATATAAAACACCAATGTTACAGGATTTTGAACATGCTTATTTGATAACTCTTTTATTTCCTATTTGATTTTATTAATATTTAAGATTAATAGTTTTTTCAACAAAAAATTGTTAGATGCCTATATAGCTCATAGCTGATGTGCTCATAGTGATCTCAAAGTAAGTACGATAAAGTCTGAGCAATGTTAAAACATAATGCTTAAAAAATGAAACATCTTGATAATACTTTTGTCTGGTAAGATACATTTATGTGGAATTTTTCATCCAATGTCTTCTTTAAAATTTAAATATTATTTTGAAAGTCTGACAGTAATCAGTGTTGAGCACTACTGTAAGGTTAACTCTGCCCGGTCTACATGTCTGAAAATGATTAACAGTTGAAAACATTTAGAAACTAAGAAATGTAATCCAAAAAAGTTACATTACTTTAATAAAGTAATTAAGAAGTTACACTACTTATTACATTTCAACTTGTAATCTGTAATTTATTACATTTCCAAAGTAACCTTCCCAACACTGGTTATTACTGTTATAATTAACACAGATATCGATATGTAAAAAGAAAAAAAAGACTTAATAAAAACAATAAAAATGTTATACTTATGTACCAATTTCTAACTTTACAAATGCATTTTGTATTTGTAACACTTATTGTCTTTCATTAATAAAAGCTACTATGTTCTTGGTTACACAAAAAGCTGTATAATACAAAAACAGTTTCAAAAACTTAACTTCAAAAACAGTTTTGGTCTATTATTCATATTAGATAATAATAATAATAATAATAATAATAATAATAATAACTGTATTAGTAATAAAGATAATAATAGTAATGATTTTGTACACATTATTTTTCGAACAGGTCAGCTGACATCTCGTGTCTTCGCTGGAGTCTCAGCATCACTTCAGTAAACCGCACACCACTCTTACACTGAAATTAAAGCACAAACATGATCAGGGTTTTCATCAACTGCATACAAAGTTCTGTCATGAAACTCTAGATGATGCAGACTGGTAGGTTGTATCAGTGTGAAGCGAGGAACATGATGAGAACAGCTGCTATACATCATTGATTTTGAAACTTGTGAAAGCACTGGAATCGTTAGAAGACAGATTTGCGATTCATATATGAATTAGGGCTGTCAAATGGTTACATTTTTTAATCAAATTAATCAGGATTTTCAGTGGAGTAATCAGGATTAATCACTATTTGCAACTACCTGTACACCTGAATTTAGATCAAGAACAACGCACTGTCACTTTAATTCAGCGTAAGCGATGCAGCAAAAATAGACTCGGGGTCGAAACTATCGCACTGGCGCTACTCACAAATTACTGGTATTTGTGCCATTAATTAATGCCACAAAAAAGCATGTCTATAATTTTCACTGCTGTTAGATTGCGCTCCTCATTATGGAAATTAACTGTCATTGTTCTTTATTGTGTGAATTGTCAGTAAATCACCCTCCCATCAACGCTTTTAAGGAATTGCGCTCTTGATTTGCCATGCTTAGTAAATCTGGCCCGTGATATACAGAGGGTTGTTAATAATCCTATAAATTAAAGCTGCCTGTCGCTTTAGGAAACAGTGAATGGTGCATTTAAAGTGGTAAATATAAGATAAATATGTCCAAGTCATTTATATGTGCCAAACTTGGTGGGACTATGACTATAACTAAATATTTGCTTGTAGATGTCTTCAGGCCAGCACGTTTATCAAAAGTGAAGTTAGGTGCAGATTGAACTTGATATATTCTGTCACCAGCAGGTGCCCATAGGATTATACTGTAAATTGGCCTTTAGATTTTTTGGGTTAAAAAATTTTCTTAAAATGAAATTCGAATTGTGTTCCAATAAATCTCCACGCTAATACACACAATGCTCATAGTCACGCAATGCTGATGTTAACATTAATGATTTGAGAATAAAGTAAAACAATAATTGACGGGTTTGAGTTTATATGAGCTAATCGATCCTTTAGTAGTGTGATTTATTCTAATGTTTTCAGAACAAAGTGTGGCAGACTTGTTAATGACTTGTTCAGGTGAAAACATATGGTGAAAATTCTTTGGGTCATATATTCCAAGACATAGGCTAGAATCTGTGATTAGTAAGTGTTTACTTTTGACTGACAGCCACAAAACATTAGATTCATCTGTGCCGCAGTACAACCTACACGTGGACAATAATTCTATAAGGAACTGCAAGATGGTGATAAAGAGGCAAAAAACACAGACTGCAGCTAATACAATGACTGAAAATGGCACAAATTTGCAGAGAAAATTTTGTATGGGGGGACTTTTTGTGTGTGTTACAGTATGTTCCAATTTTTTTTATTTATATTTTATAGGTGGTAATATTGAGCCATTTAGCTAGGCCCACTTCTGAAACCCAGATCAGATGTCAATTTTCACCACTTCTGGTGCTTGTGCAAATTTTCAAGAGAATTACATTATTATTACATTGTAATGCATTATTCACCACAATATATATCAGACTAACCGCAAAGTAACTTTTAAAATTCTTTTTTTTTTTACCAACCCATGCAGCCCTAGTGTTTATTAAACTATGGGTATAGGTTTCACTGCGTTTGCAGGAATACTGACCGCATTGCACTGGCAGCTCCACTGGAACATAGTTTCTATGACATAGATGGATATAGGCAGAGGTCAGTGCACAAACGGATGGTTTGGAAACATCTGCACGCTCATCACATTCACACTTCATTATGAACTGCACAGGATCCACCTAAAAAGACAGAAATTGCTTTCATCCAAAAGAAAAAACGAATGCTCATAAATGCAATGTAAAAACAAAAACAGTGTGTGAGAGAGAATTCTTCATCTGAAGCTCATTGTGTTGTTTACTATTTCATTCTCTTTTCATTTCCTCACTTCCCCCAAGGAGTTGATGTCTTTTGATCAATCTAATCAAAGGGATGTTTATATACACTGGCTTGTAATAGTTAGCACATGTCATGGAGTGAGAGGAAACAGAGTACAGTAGTTACCACTCTAAAACAGGGGCTGAGAGGAGAATTTGTGGAGGAGAACAGAAATGTGCACGACAGGGAGTCAGCAGTGCCATTGTGACAAATTTCAGCTTTCCCGCTGACACATTCGGAGTCCACCTACAGTAAAGGGTATAAAAATAGTATTTTAGATCCACACAGTCCAGAGTGTTCATTTAGTCCCCCGCATGACATTCTTCTTTCCCACGAAAAACACAAAAATGTGGATCAATGTTAACAATGTTCTTTGGTGCTTTTTGTCCTATTTGAACCTATTTTGTTAAATGGAAGAAAGGAAGTTTCCAAAAAAATAAAAATTGACTGAATCATTTCTACAGTTTAGAGGATTTTTGAAAAAAGAAACATGTAATTATTAGTTTAGTCCTGTAAGACGGAGAACATATCTATCAGAACATTCTATCATGTATTTCAGAAAAAACACATAGCTAGACATTTTAGATAAATCAATAATGGTGCACTGGTTTCTTCATGCATATTTGGAGGTCAACATCAAACTGAGAAGATGAAATACTCCAAAGCACTCATGCTGTATAGTAAAAATAAAAAGCCTTTAATTAATTGGGGTAAATTATTAAATCAGTTAAGATTTTTTGGGAAACACCTATGAAAGCCTGTTTCCACCACTGAATAAAAAAAATGTAAAAAAAAAAAAAGGTTATTGAGACTTTATCTCACAATTCTAATATTTTTCTCAGCATTGTGAGATATAAACTCACAATTGCAAGTTATAAAGTCAGAATCGCGAGATATAAAGTCACAATTGTGAGATTTTCAGTTTTTCTGCTCAAAAATCGGACTTTATATCTCACGATTCTGACTTTATAACTTGCATTTGCGAGTTAATAGCTCACAATACTGAGAAAAAAGTCAGAATTGCAACTTTATTTTACACATTTGTAAGTTATAAAGTTAGAATTCTGAGATATAGATACTTTGCAATTGCAAGTTTATATCACGCAATTCTAAGAAGAAAATTTGAATATCTCACAGAATTGTGGGATAAAATGTCTAAAAATTACCTTTTTTATTTAGTTGTGGAAACGGGCTTCCATAAATACCTTATTTTGATAGTCCACTAAACATTCATTAACAGTAAGTAACTACAACTGCAACTACATACCAACCAGCAGTCATTAGAGTCTCTGATTAATATCTCCTAACATTTTATTTTGATTGATCCATAACATACTACATACTATCAGAAACTTTATAATTATATGTCAACTTATTCTACTAACCCTAAACATATAGTTACTTCTAGTTATTAGAATGATATTTTAAATGTTTCATGTGTGCTCTGTGTTGCATGACATTTTTCCCATGCAATAGATGATTTAAGCTAACAAAGCCCATTACTAGATGGTGCTAGCAGAAACTTAACATTTAGTAAGACTTTAAATAGCTATACAAAATGTATTTTGAAAACATTTTTAATGTCTTGTATATTTCACAAAACAGGATGGATCTTATGTCTATGCTAAAAAAATAAATCTTCTAAAAATGAAAAAAGAATAGAAAAGTTTAATACAAATACTTATTATTAATTATTAATAAACTTGTCCAAGAACAAATTATGTAAATATTAAGTAATGTTTCAATGGGACATAAAATCCACCAATTTGTTGGAATGACCAAACTATTTATGTAATGTATAGAAATATGAAGCAAAATATTAGAAATAGTGCTGTGGCTGTGATATCATGTGTTGAACATTTGTACCTTCTTCTGACAGATTCATCTCACTATACCTGCCAGCTGTGAGTAAACTGAAGCACACTCTGTGTGTGGGAGCCGTTTGACAGAAGAAGCTCATTAGCTGCCTCATTATCATTGGTTCCTAAAAGACCGGCGGACACACCTGAAAAACAGTTCACTAAAATGATAAACCATGAAGCACATTAGAATGATTCAACTTTTTGTAGGCAGCATTTAAGAGCTATAAAATCCGTTAGTTCATCACGTTACAGCATATGTCAAAATAATTGAAAATAATTGAAAAAATAATTGAAAAACAGGGGGGAAAGACTATTTTGTCTTCTGTGAAGGAGTTATAGAGATCACATGAAACAAATTACTATAATATAGTATATAATAAAACAATTACTATGATATAGTACATTTATACTAACATGCTACATATTATAATATATGGTTACACATTATTTTAAGGTGTCTTTCTACGGTTTAATTTAAGTGTACATTTAAGTATGGAGTAACTAGATGTCCATTTAAAAAAAAGGGAAACCCAACAGGTGTGCTTGTTATTTTTATTTACTGTAAAACTAAATAATAGAGTTCATGGTAGGCATAATTGTATTGCAAAAAATTAGTATAAAATAAACAAAGCTAATGATCTTACCATGAAGCCATCCATCTAGGATCACACTGCAGACTTCTAGATGAGGGTCACATGATACCCAAAGTCCTCTCTCATTGGACACCTCAATGAAGTTCACATCCTTTCTTATAGACACTTCACGGTTAGTGTATGGTATATGTGCAACATGGCAATTAACCTCCACCTAAAAATCAACAAATCTTGTATTACTCTAATATTAAGTTTCTAAATCAGCTAGGAAACCAGAATTACACATCATAAAAACAAAAATGGATGTACCTCTCCATTTGGGTGAATGGCAATCTTTGTGTTTTGCACTTGCACCACAAGTGAGCGACGTTTAAACTTGTCGGACTTGAGCGCGATGCTGAATGTGTGATGGAAGACATCAGCTGCTAGAATGAAGTCACAGGAAGCTGGGAGTTCGAGCAAATGTCCATCGAACGACACCAAATAGACATCTGCAACTAGAAATGCCTGATCTGGACAGAGGAAATAAAGTACAAAAGCTGATGTGAGGGGGAAAAAAAATCACCAAGTCATTGTTTCCCGTGGAATTCTGTCATCATTTACTCATGTTTCAAACCTCTATGACTTTCTTTCTTCTGCGGAAGAGAGACTAATTTTAGAGTGCAAACAACATTGGTTCCCACTGGCTTTCGTTAAGGACAAATGAATAAATAAATACAATAAGATCTTTTGTCACACAGGTTTAGAAGGACATGGGGTAAACTTTAAAGAGGTAGTTCACCCTAAGAAGAATGGTTGAGTATATGATGTTATTTTAGTTTTCTTTGTACAAAAAAAGTATTCTCCAAGCATCACAAAACTAAAGTTGAGCCACTGATGTCACATGGGCTGTTTTACTGATGTTTATATTTCTGGATCAGGGATAATTTCAGATGTATTGCGGTCTATGGAGGGTCAGATGGCTCTCTGATATCATCAAAAATATCTTCATTTGTGTTCTGAAGATGAACGAAGGTCGTATGTGTTTAAAATTAATGACAGAAATGTCATTTTTGGGTGAACTAACCCTTTAAAATGTTCTGTTTCATGAATAGAAAATGCATCTGTAGAAGGAAAACCTCAGGGGTATAAATTAACTCACTTAGTGGTCTGGGGTTAGAAAATATGTGTAAGGCCAATGAGGCAGACAGACCCTGAAACAACCAGTAACTCACAGTTAACAGGACTGTCCATTATCTTCCTCTTCAGCCGGTAGAGTTCTGCAGTAGGGCTCAAAGAGTTAAAGACCAGTAGAGGCTTCAGGACAAACTCCTCCAGAAGAACTTCAGTCACACCTGCCTCCTTCACCTTTAGCCAGGGGCCCACAGGAAGTGGCACCCTAAATATCACCTCACCATCACTAAAGTAACAGACGGTTGCAGAAAAAGGTTTCCCATTATATTTTGTACATTTCTACTAATCGCTCCTAACGTCTGTTCAAAATCAAAATATATACACACGGGCTCGGACAGAAAAATGCCCGATCTGCACTCTAATATACATACACACATGTACACTGAACAATATTATAAACGCAACTCATTTGTTTTTTTTTGCCCCCATTTTTCATGAGTTGAACTTAAAGATCTAAGACTTTTGCTATTTACACAAATGGTTTCAAATTGGATGCCGGCTAAAGGTCTGAAAATAGTTAGGATGGGGAATGTTTACCATTTAGTTTCTAGGGTCTTGCTGTTGGATTCTTGTCTCATTATTGCCTGATATAGTTTCCATCTGCTAAAGAGTTTAATTTGTTTAATGATGCACCAAGTGTTTAAGATCTGGACTGCAGGCATCCAAATCAGTACCGAACTTTTCTACTATAAAGCCATGCTATCCTAATAGCTGCAGTATGTGGTTTAGTATCGTCCAGCTGCATATGCTGCTTTAAAACCTTTATATACCGTTCAGCATTGATAGTGCCTTCCAAAATATGCAAGCTGCCCATACCATATCCACTTATGCACCGCCATATCATCAGAGATGCTTTTGAACTGAATGTTGATAATATGCTGGAAGACCACAGAGATCCAACAAAGGTCTTGAGCCTTGTCCCTTACACATAGAGATTTATTCAGTTTCTCTGAATCGTTTAATGATGTAATGCACTGTAGAGGATGAGATTTGCAAAGCCTTTGCAATTTGACATTGTGGAAATATTTTAACAGACTGGAGAGCCTCTGCCCATCTTTACTTCTCTTCACTAATCTCTTTTACAACTAATCATGTTACCGACCTGACGTCAGTTAACTTAATCGGTTGCTAGATGTTCTCTCAGCTAAATCTTTTCAAAATTGGTTTTTCATGACTTTGTTGGTTCGATGAACAAAGATGAACAAAGGTCTTGCGGGTTTGGAATGCCATGAGGGTGAGTTATTAATGACTTTAATTTTGGGTGAAGTATCTCTTAAATATTTTCTTTTGGTTAAGAATGCATTTGTTTTTGACTATAAATAACTTAAGGAAGTATGAGTCAACCTTATCTAACTAATATTCTACTAATACTGTATTGAAATGAGTTTAATTAGTTTTTAGTTCTACCTAAATGCATCTATGTTCACGCAAATCTTTGTGAGCAGAGCTCATTAGCATTTAAAGGGACATGCAACAAAATGGGTCGTGGTGAACAGAGCTGTTTTTGACAAGGTAAAAGGGTGTTGTCTCATTGCTTTCTCATGACTTTGTTGGTTCTGTCCCAAATTTTTTGAAACCTGTAGAGGGCATACTATTTGAAATGAGCTCATTTATTGTATTAACATGCACAACTTCCCAGTTTACAACCTTAGCTCATGTGATTTGAAAGTCTAGATCCTACATTCAGTTGCCCAGAGTTTGTGATAAAAGTGTGTGTGAGCAAGCTTAAAGATCTGTTTTTGATTCACTCTGGATTCAAACATCGGATTTAACAGAACACTACAAGCACTTCTAACCGTACACAGCATAAAAGGCTCCAAATGTATATTGAGTGTTTATAAAGGGATTGTAATATTTGTATATTGACAGCCATAGCAGCATGATTTATCTGAACTACTAGGTTATTGATATCAATCAAATAATGACTATGATGTTTGTTATGTTGAAGATATTTTGAAGAATGTTTACGATTCCCATTGACTTCAATTATGCACACAAATAAGTTAATTAACCAAAAAAAATTAAGGCAATTCTCAAAAAAAAATTCTCAGTTGTTTCGGCTGATGTGTGTTGTAGGGATGCTTTTTGAACGTTCTGTTCCAGTTCACACCGCAGCATTTAAATCAAATTGAGCTCAGAACTTTGGCCATTCTAATTTACGCAATTTGAGAATTCTGTTGTTGATTTACTTCTGTGTTTTGGATTGTGGTCATACCGCATGAGTTTTAGATCACGTCCTGACAACTTAAAATTCATTGGTCCCTCAATGACTGTAGCAGTCCAGACCCTCAGGCATCAGATCAGCTCCACATCCCTCTCCAGACATGTGCTTCACAGTTGGGGATGAGGTTTTAGTGTTGGTATGCTCTGTTTTTAACAAAACATCCCACTGTGTATATTTAGTAAACAGATTAACTTTATCCCACTTGCCCACAGAACATTGCTCCAGTAGGGTTCGCAACATCCAGGTGGTCTCTATAGCAAACTTACAATTCAAAAGTAATTCTGGAGTGCAGTGATAGTTATGATCAGTAGATGGTGTATTTCTGATGGACTATCGATATTTTTTCGAGGTACAAATATTGCAAAGTAAATATCATGAAATTAATTCATAAATATTATAACTTTTATCCTGTATTGATTGTGTTCGTAGTCAAACATTTTAAAATAAGTAGGTACGTAAAGGGATAGTTGACACAAAAATTAAAATCCAATTTGCTGTTCCAAAATATTTTCAAAACTTTAAAACATGGACTATTACTGTATGTCCTACCTTTCTGGGCTTTGAACGTGTTATTTGTGTTGCTTTCTATGCCAGTCTGAAATCTCTTTGCATTAAGAATATCTTAATTTGTGTTCTGAAGATGAACAAAGGTCTTGCGGGTTTGGAATGCCATGAGGGTGAGTTATTAATGACTTTAATTTTGGGGAGGTATCCCTTAAATATTTTCTTTTGGTTAAGAATGCATTTCTTTTTGACTATAAATAACTTCAGGAAGTATGAGTCAACCTTATCTAACTAACATTCTACTAATACTGTATTGAAATTAGTTTAATTAGTTTTTAGTTCTACCTAAATGCATCTATGTTCACGCAAATCTTTGTGAGCAGAGCTCATTAGCATTT
>JAUCMT010000047.1:828300-841008 GCA_032357475.1 Enteromius thamalakanensis
TCAGGTGTGTCTGACAAGGGAGACATGCAAAATGTGCAGGGCAGGGGTGCTTGTAGGACCGGTTTGAAAACCACTGCGCTAGACCATGCCATGATGAGGCAATGCCCCTATTTGAATGAGTGTTTACTCCTATAAGGCAGTCTTATGGAAAGCCCCTTTGGTATATAACCGAGCCTTTAAAAAAAAACGAGGTTTAAGGATGACATTAGAGTCATTTGGCCTGAATTCTAGGCAGGCAGGCTCATAGACACCGCTTACAGGTCGCCAATTCGCTTGACTGATGCAGTGGCGCCGCCCCACTGGCCAGTGTTAATTGTAGTACTGTAGTATCAGCTATGAATACTTTCAGTCCAAATTCACAGCCAGCCAGGCAAGCCGCTGTAGTATAGCAGTAGACGTTTCCTTAAGTCTTTTTCTGATACTTTTTTCTACAGGCCAGTTTACTACAACAGTAAATACAATTGTGAAATTTTGGCTTATAGTTTTGGTTTGCCACCTCAACCAAAGCCAGCAGAACAGTTTCCAGAGGGGAATAAAACCACTCGATATTACGGGGGCGTTAATTCCCTTATAAGCAACGGCAGATAAAAGAGCAGCAGGGAAAAGGTGAACGTGAGCCTTGTGCTTCTGTGCGAGCCATCAACCCGACTGCTTAAACATTCATTTCGCTCTGACGAGGAGGATAATCCACTCAAAAGGGGTTTATTTACTCCTGTATAATACAAACAACAAGAGACAAACCTATAGCTCTGCCGTCTCAGCCTCCAAACTCTGAAACAGGTGAGCGGGGTATTAAGCGAGTGGAGTGTGGAACCACTACATTCTGCGTGGGGAGCCCAGACAGTAATGTAGGAGTTCACTCGCGGTAAGAAGAGTTTTAGATCTTACCTGCTAGAAGACTTTCTTTCTCGCCGGATGCCGGCAGGGTAACTATCCAGCTGCAAGAGCATCTTCAAGCTTTCTGTAGAAATTTGCTCTTTTAGACGCCGAATGGCGGTAGGGGAATTGTCCAGCTGCAGTGGCGTATTCAAGGGCGTAAGGCTTGTGTCAGGGACAGCAAAGATGCACGTCGCTGAAGGAGAAGAAATCTGAAGCCCTGTGGCCGTTCAGCCGCTATGTATAGTCAACCCCGCCCCCCTCAGGCGACCTTCGTCACGAGCCAGCCATTGGTTGCTGCAGCACAGCGGCCAGCCGATTGGTTTAAAAAATTACCACTGCACAACCAATGGCTGTGCAGTTTCACTGCGTGTTAAGTAGGGTTTAATTAGGGGTAAAAAAGGGAGTTTTCTTAGCAGACGCAGTACGAGTGAAGTGTCGACAGGGAACATAAATTGCTTCAAACTAGTAAGTGTTCATCTTGCTAACAGTATTCTTAAATTTACTTTATTAAAAAATATTTTACAGCAATGTCACAACCTGTGTTTACAATTATACTAAAAGGCCTTGTTAAAGTGCATAAACTGTCAAACAATATAGTTGATAGAGATGATTGTGTGCAACAGCAAAGTTGCAATTATGTTGATAATTTGATTGCCCTAGAAATGTGTGCATCACAAATGATCCATTAGATTTTTTTAGGGTTAACTAGCAATCATTACCTGTGTCGTATCCAGCAGCAGCTCGAAGGCAGCGTTTTCCCAGCACCCCCTGCAGCCATAGCATCTCACTGCGGTCTAGTTTTGCATGAACCTGGATTGCCACATTCCTGCCTGAAGAAAGGGAACTGCAGGCCAGTTCCACACTCCAGTTCCCTACCTGCCACTGTGAATCACACACATTTGTTTTTATATCATGATGAGGAAATTCTGGCTTTTACGGTTTTATAGTAAGCTTGTGGTATTTTCTACCCTCCATCAAAAGTTAAACTGCTTTATGGAATGATTTGGGTGATGTGGGCAGTGTTCGTACCTCTGTGATCAGTGAGTAGTTGGAGCGCTGACTGCTGCTGATGTTTCTGAGTGACAGTGTGAAGGTGTTGTGCTGAGGGTGTCCAGACACAGACACACGGGTGTGAGTGTACAACAGCTCCTTTCCAGAGTTCACTCTGTGAGATCCAGACCAAATTAAAGCCTGTAAGGAGAGAAATGTATCAGTGTTACCAAGACTGGTAAAATAATGGTAGGGACCACCCAAAAATTGATTATTGGTTACTCGGTTATTGGTTACATAATTTTTTAAGTTCTTAAAGGAAGTCCACCAAAAAATAACCCTTGCACACTTTTAAATAAAGTGTTTATTTAGCAAATAGCATAATAATAATAAAAAAAAGATATGTACTTGAGTGCATGCTGTTACACTTTCTAAATAGAGAAAGTGTATTCGCTATCAATTAAAAGTTTTCCCATGATAAACTGCTAAAATGCTCCTTATTAGTAAAGTATTTTTTAGGTTAAGGTATACGGTTGGATTAAGGAATCCAAAAATATTGTCTGCTGCTTTATAAGAAGTAATAAATGGCCATGCATGCTAATTAGCAACTAGGTAATAGTGAGAATTGGTCCTTAAAGTGTTACTGTAGGTACTGAACACAACATTTTTGGGCAATGTAATTGCATGATATTAACAATTAAATGAACAAATATTAAATTAAATTTGTATTAAATGCAATTAGTTAAACTTGAAATTATGTTAGAATTAGGTACATTTCTTTTGCTTAGAAATATAGTTCAAGTGTACTGTTGATTGTACTTAGTGCAGTCTATAATTAATGCAATATAATGTAATGCAAACTTAATGTAATTGAATGGTAGCGAGTATGTGATCTCACAGGCTGCGGAGGACAGAGGCCGATCTGAACATGGTGCTCAAGATGGTCCCTCAGGTTTGTGTGTATCTGGGTCAGAAGAGAGTGAGACGGACAGGGAGATGGAGAGATGTTTTGGGCCCCCAGCTCCACAAGGAGCGTATGCATTCCTTTTACTCCTCCCTAAACAACAGACAACAAAAAGAAAGATCATCTCAGATGCCAAGATCCTAAATAAAGGCAGTACAACAAACAACCTTAACTAATCCACACCTGGTATTTCATGCTTTGAGTTATCCTCTTGTCCTTCCATTTGAGCTCTGTGTTTTGGGAGTAGGCCTTCCCCTCCTGAGCCACAGCAACACATCCCTCCATCTCCACTAGGGGGAGCAACGACTGTAATACAATACAAACATAATACCATGTCTACTTCCTGTAGTTTGTGAATAAAGACAAACTTTGCAAGTGTATGTCAACTTATTCCACTAACCCTAAACCTAACAGTCTACTCTGAGAGTTAGTAGACATGTGGTTGTGAATTAATGACAATTAGTTGACTTCTAGTTGACATGTAGTTACAAAGTTACTTATAGTTAGTAGATTGTATAAAGTGGACTGTTAATGTAAAGTGTATAAATGAAAAGCTTTAAGCTTTAAAAACATTCAATTATTGTACAGAACACAAACCATATAATGGTACTCTATGTAAATCAACTGGACATTATTTCAAAATAAACATCAACAATCTAACCTTTCACGACTCTGGAGGGGTTTATAGATAATGACTGTGATATGATTATTACAAACATTACATTATCCCAATTATTACATGGTTGCTCATCAAATAAAGAAACAGATCCGTCAGAATGCAGAGATTGGAAAGAGACTGTGTGGGAAATGATGCCCTTTCAAAATATTTGATCACTGAAATTATAAAGTCAAGTACCCCAGAGAGCCATGCAATTAAGACTTTATAGGAAATAACAGTTTGTAAACTAAAAGGTGAATGCTGTGGTGTACCTGTCCTGGTGAGAGAAAGATACAGGCCTGCCCTCTGCTGTAGTCTTCATGCCAGTGCTCACTCACTGTTACAGAAACATTTACAGGCTTTCCCTGCTCCCAAGAAAGATGGGCCTATAGACACACAACACTTGCATTACACAGATTTTACAGATTAGATCTTAACAAGGAAGGGAAGGAAAGGAAGTGCAGCCCAGAGAGCGTGGCAAGTACGAAGTCGAAGTACTTGAGAAAAAGAAGAGAGTACTGAGGATATGAGAAGGCCTTGAAAGGTTGTAAGAGAGTGCTTGGGAGACAGCTGTGCACCTGCTTGTTTCGGTTTCGTCTGCGGTCGGGTCCATGGGACAGGGCATGTATGTGAAAATGAGTCAATGTTGAAACAAAAGGTTGTTTCTGTTCTAATGAATCCGTTCTGCTCACTGAAGTCCAAGAGCCTTGAACTCTGACCTGAACACAACACACAAGAGCGTTAAATCTGGAGGATGCCATGACAAATGACCGAACCACAACAGATCTGGCTTCACCTGATCGTGGCGTCCAAACCGAATCCAATCGGCACTTAGATCGCCTAGTTTTCTTTCAGTGTCATTTTCTACCCTAAGATCCAGAGCCCAACCCTGAGCCTTTCCTGTAATAAGAGAGATATGTCAGCATTTTAGAATACAGTGATCAATATAATTAAACTAATGGCATGCGTGAACAGATCAGCAACTTCCTTGCCAATAGCAATGTGGCATATCCACCTGTCGGTTCTGGATAACTTTGTAAGTGTGTAACATCATCCGAGGAGTCGGGCTGTGTGATATCCTGAGTCTCCCACTGTGCTCGGTGTGTGAGAGTGTGTGACCCTCTCTTTCCACCATAGCGTGTCCTCACTGTCAGATTTTTGGGCAGTAAGTGCAGCTAGTGGTACAGAAATAACACATTTTTCAAAATGTAACACAGCAAAAAGTATGTACTGTTAAGGTATGGTCAAATTCGAGAAACTTGAGTAAAGAATCTATTATCAGCAGTGCAATGCACAACGCACCACTTACTCAAGCAAATTTCTCACGAAATTCCTACTGAGATGACTGCATTCACCTAAAATTTCACAGTACATGCCTAAATATTAGTGCACCCATAAGTTGCGATCAAATTAAAATCAAAAGAAAGATACACTCTGTGAACTAAACTACTCCAGTCTGGTTTGTAGCTGATTCTGCATTATGACTATTATTATTAACAACATGAAGTGCATTAAACATTACATTACATCAAGGTTTCCCAAACTGGGATTCATGGAGGAGCTGCAGTGGGTTCGTTTGATTTTTTTTTTTTAAGCAAAAAGAAATAACAAACATGTAAAAAATAAATGAAACAAATAAAATAAATATATTTTTAATATTAAAAATTTAAATACACACTCACTAAAAAAGATCAAATATATTTAATTTGTTTACCTTGCGGCTATTTTAAGTAAATATATTTTTGGTGTAAGAGGTTGAGCTGATAAGATTATTTGGGGTGCTTGAATCCCTGCATTTCATGCACATAAGAGATTATGCAAATTTGTGCATGTGTTTGAAATATAACTGTAATCATGTAATTGTAGTCTGATTATGAGTATTTTTAATGTAATAGAATTTAATTATAGGTACAGAATCTGATAATGGAATCTAAATTATTAGCTACTACTACCCAGCACTGCAAATAAATACATTTCCGTCATATTTTTGTGGTTAAAAAAAGTGGCCAATTGTTCATTGACTATAGTGTAGCGAAAAAACATTTGAGTGACCAGCTTGAATCCGATCTATGTGGGGAAATCTTTTGCACTTATTTGAAATTTTCAACAGCATGAATGCCTTTTGGAATGACTGCATTTCAATGATCATTTGTAAATGTGACCGTACCTTTAAGGAACGTATAATATTACAACTGACAAATAATTTCACTACCTGAGGTATTGAGTGATTGAACACCAGCACTTGTTTAAAGCCAGAGTTTGTACTGGAGATCTCTGCTTCAAAAGCCAAGACGCTCACACCAACCAGAAGCTCTGCAGTACCTTTAACTGAAGAGCGTGACTGGCTCAGCTGTAATGCAACAACATGTAAGCCATTTTTACATAACACAGGTTTATAAATGCAAACTTGATATTTTATTTCTAAGATGATTACTAGTCATTTTGGGATGTGCACATAACTATATATTTTACATTAGAAAATAAATAGTGTTTTTGTGCTAGTAATCTGATAACATTAAACCTGTCATACCTGTGATTTTGAGTGAAACTCAAATGGCAGGTATGGTTGTAAAGCAGTTATGTTGTGGGAAATGTTTGCCAATAGTCCAATGCTACAAAAGACATCAAAACTGGTTAGATAGTCTACACACCCATGTACACTATAGTAAATAAAAAGCATAGAATGAATTGCTGTACTTTAGTGATATCTCCAACAAGACTTTACTACCTGGAGGTATCGAGGTGACCTTGAAGATCAAACGAGAAAGCTGAACTCTGGGAGTTATAACAACTGGCTTTGATTCCAACCTACACAAAAATCACGATGGGTTCAGATGTCCCTCACCATATGATATAAAACACAATCCACAATGTTCGCAATGATCACTCAACCATTCTACAAAAGAAGAAAACGCTGTTGAATGTTCTCACCCACGTACCTTCAGTGAGTCTTCCTGGTCTTGCCCAGAGCAGACGCCCAGCAGGCGGCCCGTGTCGATCCCCTCTGTGCAGTTCACCTGTAAAAACAAGCCTCTGTGCCTTCAGTTTGCTTTGCTCGTAGGAGAGGAGTGTGGAATCAGAGGCATTTCCCTTCATCAACATGGAAAATGACCCAGATTGAAGAAAAGGTTTCTGGGGCATCCATATGGATACCAATGCATACTAAACCGATGCTTGCTTACTCTCCAACAAATCATGTTTACTCTGTGTTTAAGTGAGATCAAGGTAAGCATTACAAGTGTTTCCAAAACAAACACACATCCAAGTTCAACCTATTTGGCGGTTTCAAGACTAGCATATTCATTTTCTTCCACTTGCAAAATCTGCTAGTTCAGGAACTTTTTGATGACAAGGACCCCTTTCCTATATAAAAACATTTTAAACAACGTGAGAAATATTAAAGGGATATATATAACCTAAAAATGTGTTTTCTGACATAAAGTTGTTCCAAATTTTCATTACTTTCTTTTTTCTTTGAAACTTACTGTAAAATGCCTACAGTGGAATCAGTGATCAGCAAAACTATTTGCTTAATAAATATTGTGTTGAATGCAAAAAAAGATATTTTGAAAACTGTCTCAGTGTTCTGGTCCATATCAATGACAACCAAGAGCCAGATTTACTAACAGCTTGCTCCAGCACAAACCATCTTTAGGTGTTAAAATAATTTTGTCGGGACTTTTTTAAAGACCTGCAGTAAAAAAATAGCACTGAAAAGGCATGGATACAGTTATTTTGTTAGTTTGTAGGAGTTTCCCATCCAGGCACAACATTTATGGAAGTAGAATTTAAATGAATTGTGCAACATGTTTTGCTAATGTTTTCGCTTGCCAAATTCCTGATAATTGCACCATTTTTAATGCCCAAAAATGTTCCCATCTGCACTTTCATGGACACTCCAATGTTAATTTGAGTGCGAGTATGAACAAATTCAAGCAGAATGAAATATTATGACTGTGAAGGCCAAAAAAGTACCATAAAAACTCCATAAAGTAGTTCATATGACTCATTACTCATTATTCGCTGAAAATCTTGACTTTCGTCATTTGAATCTGGTGAATTCATTAATACACAGCCAACTCTTTGTTTGCATACAGCCAGGAAGTTCAGCTAATTCAATAGCATAGAAGAGGAACAAGGAGAAAAAGAAACTGCACAAATACTTCAACTGTTCTTCTTATGTCAGCTGGTGTCAATGAGATCTGAGAACTATGGGAGCCTTTTAGCGATTGACAGTTACTGTATGACTGTGATTCTCTAACCTGAAAGTGTCCTGTAGTTTGTGTGGTGAGGGGTGAACTCTGCTCCAGTGTGGCTGTTAGGCCGCTGGCTCCTGCATGCAGCTCCAGTTGGGCACAGACATTGCTGTTACTCCAGTTCACATTCACACTTGCGCTGCTGTTCAACGGAAGACCTGCTCCAACAGATAGAGACAGAAACATACTGCACTCCACTACACCGCAATAGCAAGAGCCTGCTAATGCTGCTGAACATACCTGCAGAACGAAGCCAAGGGATAGAGTGAGACAGCTGGGCGTGAAAACTTCTGCACCCACAATGTGTTAGATTACTGCTGATGTTTACACACAGTGACTCTTCCATAGCAACTAGACAAAGTAAAGCAAGATTTTCTCCAGACTTCCTCTCATGCTGACGAGTCACTTCCAGACCATACACAGCATCATCCACTACTACAGTCAGCTCTCCTGCGACACAAACACACAACATGAGAATATCAAACACTGACATGTACATATCAGACAAACACATTCAAGTAAATGCATTATTAGCACAATGATCTTGGACTTACCTTCAGTTATACCCTTTGACTGGGTTAGTACTCCAGCCAGACTAGCTGAATTAGGTAAAGCAGTTAGATCTTGTATTGCATTGAAAATATCGGCTGAAAGAGATAGCTGAAGCTCTTGATCATGCGGAAGAGTTCCACGTAAGTGAGCACTAAACGTCTCCTCTTTCTTTTTCACTGTACACTGTAAGAAAAGACTAGAGAGAGGAAAAAGAAAATATGGGTAATAAACAGTAAAGTGAACATGTTGTTTCACAATAAGACATGATATAAGTTTACCTCTCTGAAGACAAATTTGCCGCTAAATGAACATGACCATCAGAAGTGACCCCTGGGAATAAGGTCTGATGAAAGCCAGCATGGACAAACATAGCACTGATGCCCTTTGCCATCTTGTTGTCTAGATTAAAGCGAAGTGTTGCACTTTTTTCATTTGCCTTCAGGCTGATAGAACCGCCAATGTTTCCAAGAGGAGACACATTTACTGCTGCATTAGCCTGAAATGTCATGGAAATAAAACAAACGCTGTTACCACGATTAACAAAACTCTGAACTAAATATGTGCAATTAATTACTCGCAAAATGCCCCTTTCGAAGGTATTTACATGATGATTCTTGTCGTCAATGGCTACTTTCCCTTCAGAATGATATTCAAACTCGCTGTTGTTCCTGTGATTCCTGAGCACCTCGAAATCTAGGCTGACAGAGGTCGGGAAATCCGTCTGAAAAAGAAATTGTAAAGGTACACAATAATGCTGTGACGTTTGAATAAATAAAAGATACATAATATGTGCATTTTATTGTTGTGTTGATGTTCATGAAGGACCACTTTTATGTATTCATTTGTTTTGGTTGAAGATTCAGTGATGTAGATTTTCACTTCGACTGTTCACAGGTATTTTGAATTAAGATAATCTAGAACAGAGTACATTCAACACTCTAGACACTTGCAAAAGATTAGAGGCAAGTAAAAGTATAAATGAAGTATATATCACTGATTACCTGAAATAGCTGGGACAGGTTGGCTTTCATTGTAAAACCTTGCTGAGATGTAGTTAGGTCATGAAGTTGCACTTGACCAAAAGCTGCAAGTATTTCATCTTTTCCAGTCCACAACCTGCCCTGAATTTCACGAGCAGTCTTCACAGAGAGGTGAAGACAAAACATTGACAGTTACAAAGACAAAATGTGGACCCACTTAGAAATGATAGTGCTATATAAGATTTAAAATGACACTTTAGTATCTAACACTATAGTTAGATCGTTTGGCATTGCTTTGAGATGCATATTTCTGCTAGTTTACCTGGTGGTTTTGGATAGTAACACAGATCTTTGAGTCTTGTGGAATTCTCTCAGTGCTGAAAGATTGGACTATTGAAGAGCACACCTAAAATAAACCACATTATACAACTGTTAGCCTTGTCCTGTTTTATTATGGTTCATTTGATAATGCATTCAGTCGATTTGTTCAGAAACACTGATTCATTCTGAAATGAAAAACGTGTCTGGGTCAGTAGCGTGTTTAGGCACCATGCAAGCCCCCATAGAATGCAATCTAGAAGCTAATTTAGCTTATTTTCATGTTCCACTGTCTTTTTGAGTGATTCACTGAATTGTTCATTTAACCATTAAAAAAAAAACAAGTGACCATCTTAATGAACAAGTCATTGAATCATTCACTCAGCTTCAATTCATTCAAACACCCCTGATATGTTTAGAAAAGCCAAGATTTATGAGTGAGTTATTGAATCACTCACTGAAAGCTTTATTGCAGGAATATCGCTACCGTGTTTTGCTTGGAGACTCTGAAAGGTTGATTCTGGTTTGGTTTTGTTTGGGTTTACTTTCATTGCTACAGCAAAAATAGACCAAAGCAACTGGCAATATTGTGTCTAAAACATAAATGCGTATAATTATATAAATGTGTTTTGAGCTGTATGTAAGCAGTGTGTGTATGGCCCTAGCTTTTACATAAAAATTCTATTAACAAAGCCAGCCAGTAAGCTTACAGTGGATCCTCTGATTTTGGTAAAAGATGTGCACTTTATTTACAGTCCTGTTCCATATTATGCACTTATTATAGTATAGTAATTACAAACACTACATAATAACTAGGTACTAACCCTGAACCTAGCCCTAAACCTAACTTTTAAACCGTAAACCCTAAACCTTATATTACAGTACTTTCTTAGGTAAGTACATTGTAAGTACTGCAAAATATAGTGCAACCAAGACTTCTGCATTAATACTGTAGTACAGTCTATAAACACAATTACTACACAGAGTGTTGATTTTACACTCACATATGGCTGCTGTGGCTGAAAACCCAGAGTAAGGATGTGAATGGCTTTTTTGTTTCCATGGACAAGAACCTTTGACTCCAAAGTGTAAAGTTTCTGATGTAGATCACTTGTAAATGTCTCCTGTAGGAAGAGACTCTGAGGAAGAAACTTAAATGGTTGTCTGTTGGAAGAAGCAAACATAACTAAACACACTTATAGATACTGAGTACTAAAGCACTGTAGATAAAGCCATTGTGTTCCTACTGATGTCACCATTATCATTACTGTACAGTCATTTACATATTCCACCTGAAATTTAGCTTCCATCTTTTCTGATAAACCTTCCTTTCCTTTCGTATCTCCTCTATGACACCCTCCATCTGTAGCTCTGCGTAAGGGTTTTTGAGATCTGACAGGGTCATTGTCATCATCAAAAGCCTTTTCTTTAGCTTCTGCTCCAAAAGAAAAAAAGCAATGAAGTTGGATGAGTAGGACACATTTAGGAACTGCAAGAGCAGATAACCCATTTTCTGGTACCTTATCCAGAGTACTGAGAACTGCGGATATATTGAGGTCCTGCTTGCCATAGCCTGCACTTATTTCCAGAGTCTTCACTTGCTTGCCGTTGATTATGTAGATTTGCCCATGTAATGCTGGTGTCCAGGCTGTGCTGACGGAGTATGAAGCTTTAACTCCACGCTTGCCCAACAGGGTCCATCCACCAACCTTCAATGACACCATTATACTTAAGATCTTATATACAGGATTCTCCAGGGGACCAAATGAACAAATCTACAGCTAAACTTCAAATACTTGAATTGAGAGGTGATAGGAGATAAGCACACCTTAATATAACTGACAGTTGGGGTAAATAGGTGTAGCTGGCCTTGCCGTTCTTTGCCTTTATCCTTGTAGAAAACCTCCAGGGTGACACCTCGGATGTTCACTAGTTTCCGTGTGGTGACCTCAGAGCTGAACTGCGTGATGCCACGCTGGGGCTGAGTTAGTTTTTGAACTATGTACATATAGAGCCAGGGGGTATCCATGTTGAATGAACCTGTGAACATAATGAACGAAGTACAGTACATAAACTAGAATATTACCATGAATTGCAAAGTTTCTTTCAAATACGCCCTTTCCAATAAAATCTATAGGGATATGCTGCTATTAAATTCAGGAGAATTATAAGCCAGTAATTATTTTTGTTATATTATAGCTAATAACTTCTACAAAATTCTTTACTGTTCTGTCTAAATCAAAGCCTCCAACCCATATAGGTTGAGATATATATATGGTAATTATGACAACGTTGCTTGTTTCTAAACTTTATTGACAGAAACTGGGAGAACTGATTAATGTATCATGATTTTTTACATTTTCAAAAAGTAATTCCACGTTTTAAGAATTGTATGGTCTTGTTGAGAGTTATATATTTTTATATATTAAGATTGTTATATTGTTATATATTAAGATATTAATTATTATGTATTACATTTAAATACTTGGAAGTGTGCAGAGGCCCCCTAGTGGGCTCCTGGCCCCCTGGTTTATAATCGCTGCTCTAAATTAAGCAAGACTAAAACACTACAGGGTTATCTTAAATCAGGATTATGCCAAAGGTCAATTAAGACATTCAAGTATTTTTTTTATAAACATGCATACATTGCTGGTGTCCATCGTGAGACTAAACAAAGTCACTGGTATACAGTATTTTTAGGATCAATCAGTGCAAGTTTCTTTCAGTTAAAACGGCTCAAATTAAAGTCTAGAACTAGGATTAAGTCTGGTCAATAAAACCGGGGGTAAAAGTTTTATTCAATAACATTAAATGCTTAGAGTAAATTTAAGCATTGCAATATTATAATGTACAATAAGATTAAAATAAGATTAATTTGGGATTTGCTAAAGATTACATTTACAAGTATTCAATATTAGTATTTAGATTTACTAGATTAACTTTAGGTGAACTTTCCCTATTAAAAAAAAAAAGCAGATTAACATGCACATGCACAGTTAAAGATTTGGTTTCACTTTATTTTGATGGTCCCTTAAACATATTCTGTTGATTATAAGTAACATTGCACCTACATATCTACTAACTCTCAATAGAGTGCTAGCAGAGTATTAG
>JAUCMT010000047.1:845388-864808 GCA_032357475.1 Enteromius thamalakanensis
GTGAACAAATTAACCATTAATTAATGCTTAACTAATGCATTATTTTGGACCCCTATTCTAAAGTGTTACCAATTATTCTTACAGTATATGTTAGTATATTTTATTTTAGATGACATTTTATATAATTGATTACTGATTTAACGTCCTGTTTCTGACGTTCTGGATTATAGTCACACCACTTGACAGGACAATGTTTTTTTTTACAAGTTTTCAAAAACAAGTAACTATATAATAATATATTTTCATAATGGTATCATAACATTTGCACCATAATTTCTCCCAGATAAAATATCAAAATTATTATATATATTAAAACATAAAACCTGTTCATACTTGAAGGTCAGTAAATCCATGACATCTTCTGGAGTATTGAGAACCACCTTCAGGCTCTGTCCATGGTGTAGATATACAGCTCCATCCAAACTGGTGAAGGTTTTGAGTTGAGAGACCCACTCTAATCCTACACGACCAAACGCTCCATCCACTCCAGCTCTCACGGATATGGCAACCAGTGCACTGTGTAAAATCACAAACAGGAGATGACTCGCCATCATGGCTTCAACCTGACTACACACTGCCCTTTTCAAAACTTCATCACACATACTTTGGTTTCACATAGCCAGCCAGAGAGAAATGCGACCAATTCTTATAGTTAGCGATGCCTTTAAGTCTGAGGGAGAACAGAGTGGACATATTGATGCTTAGCCTCATGGGTAATCCAGAGAGAGATGGTAAAAGCAGTTCCTCTGCCAGAACAATTGGCCTTTGGCTGATTTTAATCTCCTGACCCTGGAAAAAGGAAAGACATCAACACTTATTATAGCATTACAACATAAAAGTGGAAAATATACAAAAGACATATTTAGATTTTGGCTGATACAATAAGGTGACAATTATTTTATTTGTTTTGAAAGAATATTCAGGGTTCAAAACAGATTAAGCTAATTCAACAGCATTTATGGTATAAAGTCACTTTGATACAAATCAAGATGTAATGGTGTAAAAGCAGAAATGTAAAGCTTTGCACTTACATTTAATCTTCTGTTTAAACTTGTTGTATTAAGGTTTTATCATTCTTAGTCACATGTATTTGTGAAATTAGTTATAGGTTAGTATAAAAAAATTGCTTACATGCATAGTGTTCAGATTTTGTAACTATAATATTGAAAAAGTAAAGGTAAAATTGTATTTGATCAACAATTATTAAGAAATTTTTAAACCCTGTCCCATGCCTAAATGTAACTACTACTTTACTAACTATTAAAACTACTTATTAGCACCCAATTAGGAGTGTAACGAGGCAAAAGTTGTAGGTGATAGATAGTTAATAGTGGAAATTTAAGCTTACCTTTAACAACTTGACGACAAAACCAGCTGTATTAAGTGACAGCTTTCTTTGATACGCATGGAGGTCATCACAGGTCATAAAGGTGAGGTCTTTGTCAAACATCTTCACATTCATCCAGCATCGGAGGCTACTGTCTCTTTTCCTTTGCTCTGTGAACTTAAACAGAAATGTTGGTCATCGCTGAAGTGGAGTCAAATAGCAGACATAAAATCATAATCTGCAAGACTCTCACCTTAGTCTTGATGGAACTTAAAGCTGTGGACTCACAGCCATCACTGCCTCCTTGTTTCTCGCCCCTGTTTCGACCGTGCTGTTCATGCCTCATAGAGTCTGTTTGACCGCTAGGTCTGGAGTGATCAGCAGATGCTAGAGGACGCTCCTCAAAGATTTTCTTCAGAACATGCTCAAGGTTTTCCATTCTTAGGCTGATCTAAAAAAAATATATATTAGGCCAGGAAAAGTATAGTAAATAGGGGCAATTTAGATTTTTATGTACAGATCTGATTTTCACCTCCAGAAGATTGAATGCTCTGCCTAGGATGTGAACTGTCAGATTTGCCATTGCATAACGTGGAAGAAAAGATTCAGGTGAGAAAACTACAGCTCCCTCGATGTTAGCAGCAGCAACTCCTGGAGATAAAAACACACACATTACAAAATCTGTGTAAAAAAATACTGGAAACAAATGGAAATTAAAAGATGTGTAGTCTAGTACCTGTGTCCACTGTATAGTCCATATGTGAAGAATATTTCCATGTTTCAGCTTCAAAGTTTTTACTTAAGATATCATCCGGTAGTGACTCCATTAGGTCCTTTTTCAAAGGATCTTCTGTTTTTTGGATATTGAAAAGGTGACTCCAAACAAATGCCCCAACTGAGGAGATACCAGAGAGAATTTATCACTTTACAGCTGCAGAGTGCTAGAAAAATATGAAACCTCTTCAATGCAGAACATATTTGGATCATTCTCAAGAAATGGTAACTTTTGTGACTTACTACTGATGCAGACATAATTGCATTGTTAATTTATCTGTACTGAACACGCTTTTGTTTTTTTTATTTTAAATATATTATGTGAACAGAATAATACTAGGAGAATTTAAACGAAAAATGTTAAACATTTGAGTTAATGATAATAAATACTATTCGATAACTCAATACCTTGACTAGACGTCTCATTGCTCAACGTTGTCTTCACAATTGTGAAAATCTCCTGGTTTGGACAGGTCATGAGCTGCTGATATGCTGCGATTCTAACCTCCACATTCTCCTGCTGACTTTGAAATGCCTGAGCAAGGGCTGTCCTCTGATAACATAAAGCATATGATGCAAGAACATAAGTCGTGCCATAATTGCAATAACATCAATATAAACGTGTTAGCACATGTATCTGTGTCAAGTGTTACAACTACAGTGTATCTTAAATTGTTTGATGATACCAACATCATGATGGCATGGAATTCTCCTGAACGCTCGTACAGCCGCCAGCCGAAGCTCCAGCGGCACAGAATGATTGTGCACACAGCGGCTCAGGGTGGGGATGAGATCCGATGCAGCGGCTCCGGCATTCTCCACTGCTTTCAACACATGCAGCAGCTACACAGAGGTACAGAGCACTTTAAAACGATATTCTGGGTTCAGTATGAAATGCATCCATTTGTGGCATTACTCCCACTATTTCTATGTAAAAAGCAAAAATCTTTTACAATGAGGCATGCACTCAGCAATAGCTTTAACCCATTCGGTTCCACTGTAAGTGTCTCAACATAACTACACCATCACAATCACAAATTATTTTTTTTGTTTCGGTTTTTTGGTAGTAATGAATATGCTAATCGGCATTCAATTAGTGTAGAGCTTTGATTAACCCTTTAATCTAGTTCTCTCAAGGGTCATATGGATATCCTTCTCAAATCTACAAACAATTGTAGGTAACTATATCTATAACTATATTGTCAGAATACATTATCTAAAATAAGTATTGATTACATAATTTTCAACAAGTTGTCATGAGTAAAGAATAATTTGCACTGACTGTACCTCTGTGATCTGCAAAGGATCATCCACTTCACATCCTGCATCGAGACTCTGCTTCAGAACAAGGATGAACTGCTGGACTTCAGAGATGTCATTACATGGACCCTGTTCCCACTGACAAAGGCCGTGGACCAGTGAAGACACGACCAGTAGAGCTTTTGGACGGATAAGAGGTATCTGTAGCAAAGCCTGGAGGAGAAAAGACCAGCAGAACAGCACTCTGTTTAAGAAGCTTTCACTTCTGTATTACAATTACTTTAATTATTCTATTGAATGACTCAAAAACATACACTGAGGTGGCTCAACATGGTCGAGGTAGGATGGGTAGCAAAGCTGATAGTATTGAGGAGAGGTAGAACATGTTCCTGGTCAACTTCTTTGTTGATGATCAGGTTTGTAGTGACAAGGATGCAATCCTCAGTTCCACAGGCTGACAGTGCATCTACAAGAGGCTGCCTGTCATAACACCAGAACCAACATTACCATCAGAAAATGAAAATATAACATTTATTTAAAACAAAATTACTTGTGATTTCTGTATAATGTGAATATAAATCTAATTGCTTTATTACTCACAAAAGTATTGCATTCATTGAAATAAAACTTTCAAACCTTTATGTAAGAAGTAAATGTTTTTTTGTTTTTTTTTTGCAAAAGTATTGCATTCTCCGGTGAAACTGTGTTCTTCTTAAAACATGTGCCTTCTCTTCCAAAAGCACTGCATTCATTTTAAAAGAAATTCTGTGTTCTTGAGTTCACAAAAGTATTGCATTCCCAGAGAAACTTTGCATTCTCCCTCCTCGTATTATTCCCATCGCAAAAAAAAAACATTTTTCAGGTGACTGCAAAATTATTGCAAGCGAGCACAAAATCAAATTGTTACTCCCCTAATATTAAAAAGCAAATTATCTAAATTATTTTTCACTTATAAAAGACACAATTTCACATTTTTTTTTATTAATTTAAAATTAATTTAATTGTTTTAATTAAAAAAAATCATTGTATCTGATCAGGTCAAAATATATTATTTTTGGAGTGTGTCCCATGATTTTATCACAGTATTGATGTATATGAGGTCACAAATATATTAATTAACAAAACTTAATGTTTTATGTTATTTTGAATGTATGTATTAATAGTTTAAAGACCAACCAGTCATCTCGACATTTGAAGGAGGCTTCCTGCCACAGGTCTCTCAACTGATGGGACGACAAGGTTCTCAACTGAAGCACCAGATTCAGAAGCTCTGATTGCTAAGGGGGATGGAGAAGAGTGAGAGAAACTGACCAATCTCGAAAGAAAGAAAAGCTTCAATGCAGTAAGCCAGTGCCTGACCTGCTGTTGATCTGCAAGATGAGCACACAGTCTCCTCACTGTGTTGGAAACTTCTTGAACCGATGGTCCACCGTATCTGTCTTCAGCCTCAAACACAATACTGGTCAAGTAACCCGTGTTCTGCCCTGTCATAACAGAGAAGATCATTACACTTTACTTATGAAAGAACTTGTTAAACCAATATATAGTGGTCATTATTTTCATACAATAAAAAATTATTTATTTTAAATTATATTTCAGATTAAAAGGTTGATTTGATTGCACTGGATCAACAACATCAAAAGTCTTACTCAGATCCATTGGAATAACTTCAAGGGTTCTGAGGAGAGTTAGGCTTGAAACGGTTTTGGTTTCTGTTGCTTCTACCAGGCCTGGCAGAGGAACCAGTGACACTGTTTCTGTACAGTTGACCTTCTTCAGCACTGCTCCATCATAGAACTGGATGCAATTGAGGCTGGTGCTCACTGTCTAATCAAAATAAAGAGCAACTCAAACTGAAAGCAGTTCACAGTGGGTCAGTTGTGTGAATGTTAAAAAAAAGTGGGGCTCACCATGGCCTCCTTCATAGGGACAGAGTGCCTCCAAAACTGATGGATTCTGTCACTGAGGCACTGCTGGAGGTTTCGGCTCTTCACCACTGATGGTCCTCTCTGTTCATATGAACTCATACAAGTCCCATACACATCCATCTGCAGAGACATCATATTCACAGGGATTTGAACACAAACACAATTCAAAAGCAATAAAGGTTGCAACTTGTTTGTCATAAATACACACATATTTCTCATACTTTTCAATTTATATCTTACAATTACAACTTCATATTTTTAAAAGTAACTTTATATCGCACAGCAGAAACTTCATCTCTCACAAATAAAACTTTTTTCACTAGTTACAGCTTTTTATCTTGCTACTGTGACTTTTTTATAATTAGCCTATACTTAAAGTAAGTGGATGGACATCTCAGAATGTATGCCATTATATTCATATTTCATATTTTAGACTTTATCTCCATAAAACAACCCACACATTGTGATGATGACACATTTACTTAAGAAAAATATTTTCATTATTTGTTTTTGTTTAAAATTACAATAAAATTTTATCGATTTATCGAAGTACGATTTTTTTTATGTTTTCGAAAAACAAACTTCTCTTGCTCACCAAGGCATAATTACTTAATAGTAATATAGTAAAGCATTATTGCAAATAAAATAATTGTTTTAATATAATATATTTTATATACTGTATGTTTTACATTTTAATTTATTCCTATGATTTAATCAGTCTTCAGTGACACAAATATAAAAAATATTCTAATATGCTTATTTCTTATCAATGTTGAAAACATTTGTGCTAATATTTTGTGGAAATGCAATTTTTATGAATAGAAATTTTTTAAAACGAAATCTTTTGTAACATAATAAATGTCTTGTGCTTGTCATTTTTTACAATTTAATGAATTCTTTCCTGAGTTAAAGTATTAATTTTTAAATAAAAAACTAAACTTTTGAATGCATTGCTTTATTAAAATAACCACTTTATTTTTTATCTATTTTTTTTTTACAAACTCTACATTTATGCCTCTCAAAAATGGGCATAAAATCTTTGTATAAAAGCGAACTACAAACTTGCATGTAGTCCCTCTCACCTCCTTCACTGTCTCTCTGGCTCGTTCCGAGTGAGAGGTCTGGAACATGCTCAGAATGGACCTCTTGATGTTGAGGGTCCACACCTGCTCAGCCTCCTGTGAGCAGAGCTTAGTGACCTTTCCCCCCTCGAGCCAGAACCGCAGGGGGTTCTTCTCCAATGACTCTCTGAGAAATCAAAACACCAGATGGACCTTCAACCTCTTAACAACTCTCTACAGCAGCAATAGTGTGTGAGCATAGTCATCAAATGAAGTATTGTGTTCAATTCTGACATTCTGAAAGATAAATTACATGACATTTGTAATAGGTGTGAATAAAGCACAACAAAACTCACCTTATGTTCTTCAAGCGTAGCACCAAATTGTCTCTTTTAGATGAGCTGTGCTTTATTTGAATGTTTCTTAGCTTCACACAAATAAATAAAACAATTATGGAATTCAGGATACATGATTGCAAACATGAAACAAAATATAAGCATATATGGATGACAAAATGATTACATATAACTGATAGAACAGAACATACCTTTAATATAATTTCTGGACATCCTGGTCGAACATCAATGTCAACAACACAGTCCAAAGCTAACTGACTGCCTCCTGATGAAGGACCTTTCCAGGCACTTGCTATGGTTGTACTGTATCTATATGTGTGCCTTTGCCCTTTCTGCACATCTGTAAAGATGAATCAGATACCCAGAAGTGAGCTAAATTGGGCAAAATATCCATTTAGGGACTTTTGTATGTTTTATTGAATGCTTACATAAATACTTATATAGATAAATGTTTGTGTGGAATATCTATCTGAAAATGTATGGATGAATAGCAAAAACATATTTATTAACATTTATGTATACTCTTACCAGGGCAAGTTGACTTGCAAAGTTGATCTTGGTGCAGTTTGTGGCAGTCAGCTTTAAAAAAACATCCAAAAAATACTTACAATTCTATATGTTCTCTTAATAATCAAACAAGGATATTACAGAAGAGAATATTAAACACTCACCACTGAAAAAGATGAGCAATATAATCAAACAAAGATCCCGGAGCACTAGAGACATAGCCATAGGTGATACCCTGCACTGCGTAGAAGAGACCATTACTAGGAAAATATGAGCACATAAGTGAATGGATAGATGTTGAGTTAAGCCTTTGTAAAAACCCACTGGACACTCAGACACCAATCAGAGGACAGATGCCCACCAGGGGACCATCCAGCTAACAAAATCACACAGCATACCGATGAACATCTTGAACTGCGCCTCAGCCTTCTCATAACATGCTCGTGAATTTGCAAGAAATTTTTTTTAGGGGCTTTGTTAATATTATTTCTTTTATAACATAATTACTTTCCAAACTTTCCACTGTGAGTTTAGCCAGTAAAAGGCCTTTCGTAAAAATGTCCTCCTTCAGGCACGTGTATTTTTGCTTTGGCATTTTTGATTTTAGAAATAACTTTTATATTGTTAGTATAATTTCAATAGAAACACTGCATTCGCGCTGATGCAACACTGTATGCATTGCGTTATATGTTTTTCCCTCACTTTGCAAATAAAACATCATAAAACTAAGCATTTAAATAGTTTAGATATATTATTGGTACAGTGACAGTGAGGTGTTTTTCCTTCTCTAGTATGAGCACTAGGTTATATTGTCCTATGTCACACTACATGAGCCACAAACAGTTTGTTGAGTGACATATTCAACCAAAAAAAGCATTTTTCTGTTGAATTATTATATTATTTTTATTATTATTATTATAATTTTGTCTACTGAAAATTATAAATTTTTATACGGATTTTTCTGACTAATACACTCTCAGAAATAAAGGAAGCTGTCACTGGGGTGGTGCCTTTTTAAAAAGGTACACTTTTATAGGTTCAAATATGTACACTAATATTTCTAAGAGGGTATTTCATATGTCAAGATTTACAAGGACCAAGTTTAAGTGATAGTAAGAAGTTGTAATGGAGACTATGCATTAGACATAAGTTCAATATACAGCACAATTTGGGGCTTGTCTGTATCTCAGTACTTTTTAGTGGCACCATCTGCTGGGCTAGCGGTGAAGTTATGGGTCAGTTAAGGAGGTCAGGGGATAGAACAAAAGTATTTTTATTTTGTATCTTTTTCTTGTTCCATAGAAATTCCTATGACAAAATAACTTCAGCACAAAGTTGCAGATATTAAAACTTTAAGAGAATTTTGTCCTATTGTAAAGTAAACCCAACATGTGTGTATGTGTTTTTGTGTGTGTGTGGTATTCATGGTGTCTTTTGGTGTCTTATGCACCATACATAAGACACACAGCACACTGCATGAAGTAACTAGCCTTTATATGCACTGACCTACTAATGCTCTTTTCCATTATCTCCACAGCAATACCTATTTTTCCGCTGCACCTTTAAGTAATATGATGGACAAAAAAGGGAGGAGGCCATCATGCATGATTCACAGCATCTGTTGGAGCTTTAAGGTTGCCCTAGTTTTATCTTTTGTGACTGTATGTTGTGTGATCTCGCTATGTTATGTATGTATGTCGCTATGAAAATGTTAATGATAACAAAGGGGGTTATCTGAATATTTGCTTTCCTAAGTTGCACTGACTGTGCTAAAAAAAGTGTTTTTTAGGACATGCAAGAGGACACATATTTACTTGATAACTGTTTTATTTTATATTTGGTCTTATGTACATGCTTTCTTTTTTTTTAAGGTTAACTTTTCCCCCCCAAGCCATTATTAGATGCCAGTGTTTACTTACAGCTATGCAAAGATTTGATTAAAAATTCTATCAAATTCATTATATTATGAATTTAAATCTGTATTTATTCTGAGAATTATATAAAAAAGAGCTGCAAAAGTCTGATTTTGAAGTGGCTGTGCTTTAAAATTAAATAATTATAACGTTAATTCAAGAGATGAAAGATTTTGAAAGTCTCACTATTAAATATGATATTCTCTGGTTTTTGGAAAGCCTGCCCTGTATTGATCCAGTTTACTTTTGCAACAGTACATAGAAAGTGGATGTTGTTTGGAAACTGCAGAAAATTGAGGATTTCTTAAAAGATTTTAGATCTTAGTAGTCTAAATGGGGCCCCTGTCTTTGGTGTAAATTGAAAAGAATAAACATTGAATTTCATGAACTTCGCGCTACTAGGTTCATCGTGTAAGATGGCTTGTGTTGTAGATTAGCTTCCTATGAACATATAACGTTAGCCTAAAGAGGACGCCGCAAATCATTTATACAATGACGTCATCAAGTGATAAAAATTAATTATGTTATTATGCCAGTCATCTCTTTTACTCCACAAAGAACATTATGCGAAGAAAACTGTGCTTTACATTTTTTTCTTTTTTCTCACAGAGTCATTTAGATTACTATTAAATGGTCCCTTTTTGGTCAACGCCCGTATCGCTCGTCAGCACACCACGTCACTTGGTGCGTGTTTCTCTTTGCACGCTGGCGAAATGAACTTACTACGAATCCTACTACGGCAAATGTTAGTGTGTAAAAATCAATTCAGTCACGCTCAAGTTGCTTAGTAACCTCCCTGAAGCGTCCTGTCACGCATCCCAGTTTAATATTCATGAGCTCGTCGTGATTCGTTTATTCGCCTGCTGAGCACCGCCTACTTACTCACGTCTGCCTTTCAGCCAATCCGTGGCGACTAGTGGAAGAACGACGCGTTGCGTAATTAATATTCATGAGCCAAGCCTTCTTCGTAGTAGGATTACTAAACTCGCTACCGGGGGGCGTGGCGTGGGCTTTGCCGGTTCTAGCAGCAGACACAATGAAACGAGGGGCAATGTAGGACACCACGTTGGGGTTTGAAACGCAGACACGCCGGTAGCGTATTATGTTTTTACTTATTTTGGGGTATTTTTATCGTTTGTTTTGTTTGTATTTACTATAGATAGATAGCAGAGACCGCTGCTGATGAGAAAAAGCAACGAGTTAGAAGTCTTTGGAGAAGAACCGAACGCACTCAGGAAACGAGGCTCTCCGTCGTAACTTTTGCTTTGTCGTTAAACGCAGTCGCGATAAAATGTCGTTCGCCTATTCGGATTATCTGGCCGCCGAGTGTCTGGTGTCGATATCCAGCGGTCCCGTCCTCCATCGACCCACCCCAGTGTCTGGTGCGGCTCAGGCCCCTCCTCAGGGCCTTCCTGCCGGCGAGGCAGACGGGTCGAGCGAGGACAGGGAGGTGCGGGAGACGCTCCGTTTAGAGGGGGCCAACATGATGACGGTGGCGGAGATCCTCACCGACCTGCACGGCAAGTTTCGTCCCATGTCGGCCTACTCCGAAAGCAGCAACTCGTCGTGCGGAGAGAGCGGCTACACCACGTTGTCTGACTCCACCACCCCAACGCCGACCATGACCCCCTCTGCCACCCCTGTCCCGGGACAGTACAATAACACCCCTCAGCAGATTTGGGTAGGAGGGGGTGCACCCCGCTCCCCCACCAAGCGTCACCCCTGTACCTTCGACGGCTGTGACAGGGTGTACGGCAAATCATCCCACCTGAAGGCGCACATCAGGACCCACACAGGTGAGCTGGAGCACATGGGTCGCTAATGCTGCGGATATCATTTGTATACGTTTATGTATGCGTTTGTGACCCCGGAGCACAAAACCGGTCCTAACATAAGTTGCACGGGTAAAGCCAACAATAAATACACTGTATGGGTCAAAACAATCGATTTTTCTTTTATTACAAAAATCATTAGGATATTATGTAAAGATATTTCGTACATTGACCAACGTAAATATATCAAAGCTGGTACTTATATGCATTGCTAAAGACATTATTTAAACGATTTTTTAACTATTTCGATTTTTTGCAAATATTTTTAAATAGTTGTATTTGGGCCATATATTTCCTGTCTCAACAAAGCATACATGGAAAGCTCATTATTGCTGGTTTTCTCGTCCAGGGTCACATTTATTCTGGATAAACACGGACTGTATGAAATTATAGTTTTATGAACTGTTACAAGCATATTATGGTTTTAACCGTGGGCTGTGTTTTATTATAGTTCTCGGTTAGAGTAACTTTTCATTATCCGCCGTTTGTTTGTTGACTGTTGTCAGGGGCTCCTGTCAACTCTTACCAACGGCTCTGAATAGATATATTAAAGTGAATTTGTGTATAATAATGTAAATCACTACTCGTTAGTTGAACAAAAGAGTGGAAAACTCCCAACTGTGGCCTCCTAACAAAGAAAGTTTATGAACAAAGGAAGGAGCGCGTGAGGGAGGACCGAGTATAGTAGTGTTGTGACGAGCTTCATATTTGCATATGAACAGCGCTCGTGCACAGAACGCTCGTGTGCGCGCCCGCTTACGCGCAGGTTCCCATTTAAGTCCACTTTCTGTAATTTGACTAAAGCTAAAAGAGCTATTCCAACTACACACCTGGCCTCTCTTTATGAGGTATTCACAAGTGGTCTGTTAGGAATCGTTTTTTTTTTTCATGAATTAAAGTCTAATGTGGAGAAAAGGTGATATCTTTTAACAGACACCACTTCAGAAGGTAAAACTAGTACAGTAAGTTACCCGAAGTACACTTACTAAACCTAAGAAATCTTTAGTACACTATACTGATGAAACAGTAGTACAGTGGCAACCAAACTGCTAAACACTAGTGCAGTACAGAATACATGACCTACAGTTCAAAATGAAGGCTAGCACACTAAAGAAACACTAGAGGAGCACCCTGCGAAGTGCACTTAACAGGGTTATCTGCCATCTTAAGTGACATGTGAAGAGAAGGAACTGTCTGTGTCCCACATACAAGCCACAACTCTGTTAATGTGAGATATGTCTCCAACATAAAATGTACTTCCATGTTTTTTTTTGTTTTATGTATATAAAGTAAGGCCAAATTATGATGTTTTAGAGTCTTATAAAGTGCTTTTTGTTGTTGTTGTTTTGTAAGTGTGACCTGTCGATACCAATTTTTGCAGATTTTTTCAAATAAAATCTATAATTGACAGTATACACAAACTAAAATCTATACTTTTTAATGAGCAAAAATGCGTAATAAACAACTATTAGGCTAAATATTACAATTCCCCCAGTCTGAACAAAGTTACAGATGTTCTCTTACTTGCACAGTCTCAAAATAAAGTGCTCTGTTACTAGAAAACATGTAGAAATAACAACAAAACAGATGTAATTTCCCACTATATTTCTTAAATTGTCATTTTCACATCAAATTCTAACATTGTTCCACTTAATTCAGTTAGAATAAGAAATAGTAGAGCTGTTACCACATGTCCCTGTGTATTCTACGCACATGCTTCAGGGAGCCACCGCAGAGGGATGAAAGAACAGCACATGGCTCTAAAGGAAAGGGAAGGAGGGTACTCTGATAGATCATTTCACAGGAAGTGGAGAGGGAAATTTACCCACCAGTCATTGCACATCCCTTAAGCTCTAAAACAAGTTAAGTTTAAATAATAAAAATGTGAGTTAAGGCAGCAGCATTATTATTGAGATTAATATCCCGCGTGTGGTTTGAACACCGTTGTTTATGGGTATGAAGTGCACTAGAGGCAACATTTTACTATTTAACTGCAACTATTGACGAAAGCGTCATATTAAACATTGCAACAAAAACAATATCGCTCAGTTTAGCACTTTAAAATATGACCCTTTACTTTAAATAAATGAATAGTGCATTGACGTGCAACTTGTATTTTCTTTGTCGCCATAACTCAGATACTTCTGATATGCATGACACAAGTTCAACCTGTGAATAGTGACACTGAAAGATCAAGTAGTGACCTTCAAAAGATATCTAATGCACAGGGAGCAATGGACACTTCGCAGTGGCCTATCAAACTTAATTCAGCTTAGAACACAATTGTTGTGTCCCAAATGACATATTATTCTTAATGCACTATGTACTTAACCATCCAATTTATGAATTATGGTAGATACTAGTGCAGGTGCCAAGCCGATGTTGACTATATAGCGCGCTCCTGTATTTCATAGAGCATTAGTGTCGCCTTATGAGTAGTGATGGGTGCTTTCGAAACGTTTTTTTTTTTTTTTATCCAAACCAGTAGTAAACTGCAAAAGTCATACGAGTTCGGTAAACGAGGCTCTGTTACCTCGAAATGTATCAGAACTACAATGGATCACCACTAGGGGGTGATCTCTGAAACGATTTAATGTTTGGCTTTTGAGTTTCTAGGGATCCTCATCAAAAATTCACAATCCGATAATATGACTGTATGAAGTCCAAAATGAATACTGAACATTTAAGCAGTTATTTTGACATAGTATAACTTTTATTTTAAAGGTAAATTCCAGCTTACAAAGACAGTGGAATGCTTTAATCATCTGCAACTAAAATAAAGCATAGCTGGTAGCTGTTGCGTGCTAACACAACTTTAAAGACCTTTTGTGTTAAAATGAGTTTTCAATATACTTTAAAAACACCTTTTGCTTGAAAGACATTGTTTGAGATCATCATGTGACCATGATAATATCACTATCGCAAAATCCCGATATTGCTTATTGCGTTACATCCCTAATTAACATTGTTTTCGGTGTGGTGTTTTGAGCGATTTAAAACGTGACTCATTTTGCGAAACAACTGACCTATCTGTAAGCACCTCCCCTCGAATACAGATGAGCCAATGACAGTCAAGTATCTGTTGCACGGAGAGTGGAACTCCAATATCTGTATGTTTCAGCATCATAGACAAACACTGGAAGACCTGAAGCTTGCATCTTTTTTTATTTAGTTTATGTGTGTCTGTGCTAACACTGATTCCAGCTATCCTGAGAGGACAGGATTTCTTTAATTCAGTTTCTTGAATCCAAACAAAACTGAGAAAAATGTCCCAAAACATTCAAAAAGTGTTCATTTTTGGTTGTCATACATTCATTAAGTTACAATTTTCTTTTGCTCAAGCACAAAAACTAAAGTCGTTAATGTTAGCGAGTCCATGCTAAATTGAACAGCGGACTGTTCTCCGTTTTGTACAATGTAGGTAAAAAACAAACGAATATCTGCACTGTCTCTTCATATTAAACTGCTTAAATGTACATTCATTTATTCGTACCCTGTGATTAAATGAGCAGTGTTGCTCTAGGATGTTGTCATCTGCAATTGGGATGACCGACTGTAATATGAGACTTCTCCTCTTGCATGGTGATCGAGGAGCTTCTCGCTGCAGACTGCAACATCCAGGGGGCGTAGGTTGATACAGATCCAACCACTCTCTCCATAATATACCTAAACCACCCGTAATCCCTAAACTCACCCATCTCCACTCCTAAACCTATCAATCTCCACCTCCTAGATGTGTTCCAACAACGCCCCCTAGATGTTGTACTATGCAGCGAGCCCTACTTGTGGTGATCTGTAATCCCTGGCTTCCATGTTTATGTAAAAAAAAAAAATTCTAAATAAATCCATTGAACATTTAATTCCTATTTGATGGCCTTCTTTATCCAAAAGTGTTCCAAGGGGTCACTTAGTTCAATTGATTCAAAGCTTTAAAATGATCATTTCTCCCATCCCCACTAATGAGTCTTGGGTCACTCATGTTTTTGTCTAGGTGAGAGGCCCTTTCCGTGCACCTGGCCCGACTGCGAAAAGAAGTTCGCCCGTTCCGACGAGTTGGCCCGACACCTGCGTACCCACACCGGCGAGAAACGCTTCCTGTGCCCACTGTGCGACAAGCGCTTCATGCGCAGCGACCACCTCATCAAGCACGCCCGCCGGCACCCCAACTTCCACCCCTCTATGATCAACCGCAAAAGTTCGGCTCAGGGATCCGCTTTGACCCAGTCCACCACTGCCTCCACCTCCTCCTCAGAGTACGCCAGCACTGCCGTGTAGACCGGGACCCCTGCCTTCTGCACTGTGACCACTGTCTCTGTCAGACACTGCAGCTTGACTCGATCGCCGTGCATGCTGGGATCCTTTTAAGCTCAGTCCTCACTTCCACAGGCCAAAAATGAAGAACTTCACCATGTCTTCCTCCGAACCCCTTCGCCCAACCAGTGATGACCAAAACGGGCGAAGGAGACACAAACGCTCAAGCACATTCCCGAGTCGCGTGATTAAACGATCGCATGACTGACAAGTGATGCCGAACGCAACATTGCTGCTAAATTGCTAGCTTTGGGTGGAATCGATTTGTCCGAAAGACCCTTTTTTGGATGCATGCAGACAAAATGGCCACCAGCAGTAGCACAATATTTTCCATCGGTCATCTTGGCGTATCACTTGTCAGCCATGTTTTAGAAACTCCACAGTTTAAGGGAAAGTTTACTTGTTCTTAGTCTTTTTACAGTAGTTCCATCATCAAAATCACAATCTTTTTTGTATAGCCAGAATGGCTAACCCTCTCTGGTTTTGCTTGTCCACACTTGCTGTTTGACACAATAACCAGATTCAGTTGCAGATTATCTTTAAGTATTTGTGTGTTACTCACGAATTGGATTCTGGACACCCTTTGAAACCAAACAGCGATTGAAACGAAATGGCCAGTGCGTTTCTTCTGGGTAGAAACACTGCCTGTAATTTCCACATAGCTTTCCCTACTGAAATTGTAAGTTATTGTCATCTTAATTTACTTTTGTTTTCTATTAGTAGTATCAGCATGGCAACTGAAATAGTAGTTTGTTTGTTTTTAAATAATTAATTAACGACCATGCATTTATTATTATTAATATTATTATTTTCAACTTGGGGGAACTCTTTTGTTTGTCCATGCAAAGTCGACATGTTGGTACATGTAGCAATGTGTTTAATAGAAATGTGGATACGTGTAGATAAATATCTATGCTTGCAGCTTCAATGGTAAAGATGTTATTATATGAACTACTAGAAGTAATACACCTTATATTAGGGGTGACAGTACACGCTTGAATAGAATAGTGCTGCTTGTGTGCGAGTGTGTGTATATTCACGCGGGAGAGCCCGGGAAACGATCTCTCTCCAAAACTGTCTTACAAACTATCTCAGAGAACAAAAAAAAAAAAAACACACATCAGGAAACTCAGAAAGCCTTAAAAATCTTTTGACTTGTTTTGCACCATTGTTTACTGTCGGATATTTTCTACAGGTATGCCGTCAGGCGTCGTTCTTCTCGACTAAAGAAATACACATGCAATATTGCACTTTTTTTCTTACTGGTATTGTCAACGATGCTAGTGTGATGGGTTTCACTGTATAGATGCTACTGCATAGTGCTCAACTAAACGAACACTGTGGAAGGGGATCGAGACCTGTCACGATAAATCAATACATTCGTGCACCTTCGTCTGAGTGTTTAAACCAGTGTGAGGAAGATGGACTTGATTTTTGTGAATTTTTGCTTTACATTTGGAGTGTAACGGATACTAAAGGTCTGCTTGCAGTTCGTCTGGTCTCAAAACTACAGCTGTTTTTAATGGTTCATCGCACCAGTTTCTAATCATGCAATATTCAGAGCGCTTTAAGTAACTGCTGGCAGTAACCTGAAGCGCGATGACAACTTGTAAGTTCTCAGTCACAATAACAAACCAAAACTGAATAGTATATAAGACTCTGTAGCTAATTATATGATGTGTTCCTCAGAATTCTTGTGTGTCTGGCCGGGATTTTCGTCTTTTAGTAGTTGTTTTCGTGTAGCGGGTCGTCTGTGGATCTGTTGACCATTGACGGCATCAATGGTACACTGTGTTAGGCTGCGGTGGGCTTTGTGCGTGATTCTCGACAGACTGAGACCTTTGTGATCACGGCTTTTGATTTATTTCCTCCCTCACAATGCCCTCTTTTAGTGGTCCGGATTCAACTTTGCTTGATATCCCTCCCATTGAACTCGACACATTTGCAGCTAGAATTCCGGACAGCCATCACAAACCACTGGATCAAGTCTGATTAATTTTGTTCGTTCGTAAGTTTTGTGGTCTTTAATTTCATTTATTATCTTTTTGTATTTGGTTGGATGTACTGGAACGTCTCGTTTCTTATGCTTTGTATTGGTTTACGTACTGTAGATGTCTATATAGTATGCAAAACATAGCTTTCTAGATAGTTTAGGACAACTTAGCAATCGTATAGCGGAGAAAATGCATATTTGATAGTGGAAAAACTGCTGCATCATTTGCTGTGTTCGAGGCAACCGATCTCTGCGGGTCAAACTCAAGTGAACTGAGATGTGTGTGTTTGTGTGTGAGCGCGGCTGCTTTTAATCATGATGCTAGATTGGGAATATGTAGAGTGATGACTTTTTATTTCGAGAACAGCTTTGTTGCTTGGCGTACAATCTAGATCTTGTCCATCACTTTTGACACACTAAAATGATTATGCACTGATTGGCGGATTGTCTGTGGCGATCACACTAAAGGATGTCTAAAGAGATCTCCTGAGGTCTCAGTCTACAGCCATGTCTCATATCAGTCAACCGATGGGTTCTGTCAATACAAAAGCTTCCATGTATCTCCTCAGGTGATGAAACGTAATGCTGAAAACCTCTGTCCTTCATGAGTGGGACCTAATTGTAAAGTGTCCTTTTCATTTGCTTTGTTTTGCATTATTCTGCGATCTGATTTTATTTATTACATGCTTTCGTTTTGGTGTGCTTTAAAATATCTTTTTTTTTTCAGTACTTATTTTATGGTATGAGACTTGACTAATAATTTGATTCATTGTTTGCCTCCAACAAAAACAAACAAAAAACCTTCCAGTGCTTTTTAAAATAAATAAACGGATTAAGAATTATTTGGTGTTTTGGTGTTTATTACTCGTGTGTCGGTGTCTGAGAATACGTCGATGGTGCTGTGTGATTGTAATAGTCTTTAGCTCATCACGTGTTTCCTCAAGTGCAGACTGGACATTAAAAGGATATAAAATGTTAGTGTCTTGCAGCGTGACATGCTGGATACTTCTAAAACTTTATTGTTGCATTCAGATTTTATGACCCAACTAATTAAAAAACTGCTTTCTAATTTAACACAATTTTATATTATTGGCATTTTATAGATGAACTCTCAGGAAAAAAAAAAGGTACAGAAGCTGTCACCGGGGTTTTTTGTTCAAATATTAACACTTTAAGTACTAATATTTAGCTTCAAGGTCCCAAAATGGACCCTTTAGGTACAAACACGTACCTTTCGAAAAAGGTCCGCCCCAGTGACAGCTTTTGTACCTTTCATTTCAGTGTATATTACGGTGTATATTATTGGTATAATTTGAATAAAATGAATTTCTTAGTCTTTAAGAAGCAGTTTTTCCAAAAATCCAAAAGAATGTCAATCTGTGTAAATTTAACATGAATTAGCAACCTGACATGTTTTATTTTGCCACATATTCTTTATAATAACAAACTTTTTTAGGAAAAAATGTCCAGATTTTTCAGCTGTAGAAGATGAGCTTATATTATAACAGTTTAGCATAGCAAATTTTTTTCCCATGAATCCATTTTGTGAGCCATTTTCAATATAAGCAATTATTTTATCATACTTCTTCAAAAAATTTATGCCCAGCTCAGTGTTCCTCACAGCTTACATTAGTGTGCTAATAATCGGTGCAGATGCTTCGCTGTATCACTATCATTCCCAAAATCCAGATTTATATTTTGACTCCACATCCGTGGTGCTTTCCTTGTGCCGTCATCTGACATGCTCTTTATTAATTCTGTAACTAAGCTTCATCAGAGTTCGTCTCTCGGGCTGCTCTCAGAGATGGGTGTTGGGCTCTTATCACCACGACTGTGGTCTCCACGGATGTGATGGCGGTCCCAGTCAGTGGCCACGGTCTCATCGTCCCAGATGGTGGAGGTCTCGGTGTCGCTGAAGTACCCTGCTTCCCCGGTGTAATGCGTGGGAAAGAGCAGCAGGGGTTGTACAGAGAAAGCCTTCAGGTTTCTCTGTTTAAAATGAGACATGTATTCCTCCCTATAAAAGAGTACTGGAGTTAGTGCAACTAAAATTCCAGGAACAGGTTGGCACTTTATACTGGTTGATTATTAGCATGCCTGTAAGCACATATTACTGCCTTATTCTGCATGACCATATTTTAAGATCGGAAGAGCGTCG
>JAUCMT010000047.1:874413-885304 GCA_032357475.1 Enteromius thamalakanensis
CTGTGTGATTGTCACTCGCGTGCACGAGCACCGATTTGCCTGTGATTTCGGGCATTTGTCAGCGATTTCTCAAAACCCTTTCAGCGAGTCAAAATCAGGGATAAAATCGTGCATTCTGAACTCTGCTTTAGTCTGACTTATTTTGTAACAAATCTACAGACAATAAGGCTGACTAACCAAGATAAGCCTGGCTTGTTTTCTAATCTTGTTTTATGGAACTGCCCCCAGGGTTGGTAGAACAATACCATCTAAAGTGCTTTGTAAACTTTCCGCCTCACATATTTTGCCCATAATTTGCATCAGTGCTTGACCCAGGAACGTGGCAGAATCCGGATCATGGCTTTGCTGTCACGGGTCATGAGACGAGTAACCTGATCCAAGGTCAGTCCAGTCACGATTTCCCCATTGACTTCTAGAATCTCATCTCCAACACCCAGGAGTCCAGTGTAGATGTTCTCCGTGGCACTGTCTCCGACCCGCTCTACGTATATACCTATGAAACCAGCAGAGCTGATTTAAATACCTCAAAATTATTTGAAAGCTCTCAGATACTGTTTTTTTATAGTGTCATGAAAACAAATGCGGAGGAAGTGGAAGTCTAACCTGAGTCAGGTCTTCCTTTGCCCCGGGAGATGACGAAACCGAAGGGTCTATTGTTGGCAGGTCTGGTAAGCTCTATCAGTAAAGTCCCGTCAGGAAAGGCCTGCACCAGCCGCCCGAGTGGACCGGCTCCTCGAGAATCCTCTAGTGACCCCTCTATGTGCTCTTCCTTCTGAAGCTCCCTGAAACACAACAGCTTGATCAGAAAACAAACATATCCAACATGGCTTTAAGAGATCACATAGCCGAGGCAAAAATGTCTTTATTGCTAAAAATGTATGAAGACTTTATCACACACACGGTATAACAGACCTTGGTGCTAAACTCATTAGCAGTGGTAACTCTCCTAAAATAGTGGAACGTTCAAACTTCCTCTTTGGGGACTGTAGACTCTGGACTGACGATGCTTTACGTAACTGAGCCAAAGGAGACTCCTGAAGGCAGAGAGCAACATCACAGTTTTGAAACAAAAGATTGTAAGAGATTCTACATTAACATACATAAACTATTAGATTTGACTTGGATCCTGACATTACATGGACATTATAATTTACATTAATACACCTAAAATCTTTTTTGATGTTACTAAGTTTTTTTATTAAAGTCAATCTCAAATTCTTATCATATTTCACCTCAAAAGCATGTTTATTAATTTTATCTGTTTTATCTGTTTATATTTTCGGGGGAAAAGGCTCTTATGCTCACCAAAGATGCATTTATTTAATCAGAAGTAAAAGCTGTAATATTATTACATTTTAAAAAACAGCAATTTAATCATTTTAAGCATTCTCATTCTCGCACTTTATTGTTAAATTCAGTCTCTCTTAGTTAGCATCTGCCAGTGTGAATTAGCATTTAGGATTCTATTTTCTATAAACCTAATTTCTACAGCAAGGAAATTCAGTAAACATGCATCTAATGTCAACTTGCCTCTTCAAATAGAAAGTAGTTGCTTCTAGTTTGTTCTGTTTGGTCCACAATACGTATATGTTGCAAGTCTGAAGATGCATTGTGGTCAGCAGATAATCTATGTAGCTGCCATTAGATGCAACTCATTTATTTGATTCATAAAAGGTCAATAGTTAAGAGGTTAAGAAGAATAATCATTAGAATTAATAAGTAATATATTTTATTTTTGTTAATACATGTTAATTATTTTCATTTTGTACTACTAAAATTCATAAAAGAGGTGGAACGTTTTTCTTTTTTTGTTTCTCGTGGGAATTGTTTAATTATGACAATCAAGAGTTTCCGGGGCCCTGCAGCGATGTAGCCACACGAGGTGCTGCATTAGTTTCACTTCATTAAGAGAGTTTAATTAAAGAGGTGTAAGAAGTATGAAGGAGGAAGAAACCATAACCAAGTTTAAGTTTATTCCTCTTGAGTCAGAGAGGCCAATGAGGTATGTGTTAACGTGTTTTTTGCTGTATGTGTATAAGTTAAGTTACTGTGTTTTAATGTATAAGTAGAAAATTAAGTGTATTTTTTTACATGTAGAATGTGCACTTTATTTTCGTTGTATGCATTTCGTTTATAATGTGTACTTTTAGTTTTTAGTTTTAGGTTTATTTAAGTTATTTATTTATTTCGTAGTTCTGACGGCATTGTTGGGACTTGACTGTAAAAGACGTCGTCCAAATAAATGTCAGTGAATCCAAGAACGACCTGAGCTTTTGCTTAAACTCGAGGGGAGTAACAATCTTCATGATATGTTTTGCAATTTCATTAAAGAAAGCCAGAGAGGCAGTGCTACTGTTGGTGGACTCTAACTCTGTAAAGGTGAGAACTCACTGTATGGAGTGACTGGAGAGAGGGGGTCCTCTTGAGAGGGACCAGGCCTCTGTGTGTAGGACTTGGGGAGGCAGAAGTGTAGCGTGCAGTCGGGGAACACAGGTGCTCCATGCTGTTGGACCGGCTTCCCTTCACTAGCTTACCCATACTGTTCAGTCCCATGGCTGAGAAAAAGCGACGGAGGGATAGCTTAGGACGTCCTTCTCGCTCCCCTGCTCTCCTACACATAGGAAAAAGTAGTAGTCCATAATGAAAGCTGCAAAACGACTACAGGATGTTTATCTTATACTTAAAGTTATTTAAATTCTAAAAATGTTGCGTGTGTGTTTTTTTAACCCAAACACTACGTTCAGCGTCTTAATTGGGTTATTTACACAATGTTGGTAATTTTTGGCTAACCGGATTTCAGGTTAGCGGCTTCATTAGAAACGATGCAGCTTAACACATCTACCTAACTGCTGGTTTATCAAGCACATGGATAATTTTTAAAGAACACTCCACTATTATTGAAAAAAGACTCATTTTCCAACCCCCTAGAGTTTAACAGTTGAGTTTTACCGCTTTTAAATCCATTTAACCGATGATTGTTCCTGCTGCACCTATGGTACGGCAGCAAAGTTCCTTGATTATTAAACCAGAATGAAAGTATAGTTCCTAGCCATATTGACCTAGAAAACCACAACTTTGAATTTTAGTACATGATGTGACTACAGAAGAGTCAAGTTGAACACGAGAGGAGTGAACACACAAATTAACAGTGTTTTGATTAATAAAGTGCTATTTTTGTACAATTACTTGAAGAATATCATGTTATACTTCAAAACAATATTAATATGCTGGGATATTTTTAAACTGATACTTTTGAATGAGAGCATCACACATATCCAGCTTCATATCTATGTGTTTTCTTAGAGGGTAGGTAGCTCACAGAGTACAGAGATGTACTTGAGAGGAGAGGAGCTTCATTTTGAATCCTGTGTAACTGTTCATCAAAACTGTATGGAAGCAAGTTGAAATGGCACGAATGCATCAACAAATGTGTTTTTATATCAGTTTTGCATTTGTTAAAACTTATCGGGTAGGTATAGAGTGTAGGGCATATTTCCAACATGATAGAGCATTAACTTTTAGCAACAGTAACCGGATATTTCAATTCTAAACCACAGCAATTCATACCTATATCAACATAATAAATGTGCCAGGGCTCACATATTAAAACCTCTCATTTCTCTTTGAAACTGCGATAAAACGTGCAGTAAAGCATGTAAAAATGGTGTTGCACAAAATGTGCACAGAGGTACAAATTTTTATATTTTTATTTTTCTGCAGAGTTTAGCTACAACCCAAATCAACCACCAAACCAAGGTCTTCAGGATTGATGCAAAGTTAAAGGCAGGTAAGTTTGTTTAAGGTTACAGCTAAACTGTGCAGGAAAGTGGATCTAAAGGGCCAGAGTTGAGAACCTCTATCTTCAGATATAGCTTACCTAGACACAACTAAACTGTCATCCCAATGTATTTCTGCTTTTCGGTGCTCTGCTCTCAGAAGTTCTGCCCTCAGGTCTTCTGCTTTGGATGCACCCATAGCTCTTAAAGCCGGGCGGCAATCTGAGGGAACAGGTGCTGTTCCTCTTGGATCTCTGCAGACACCCTCACCTGCCAAATGACCTGATGCACAACAAAAGAATGAGCAAAAAAATGTAGGAATCAATAAACTAGTTCTGAATCATGCAGATGGAGCATCTCCCTTAAGGTGCTTTTCCACTGCATGGTACGGCACTGGACAGTTCAGTATAGCTCATTTTCCGGGGGGTTTTCAGCTAGGTACAGTAACCGGTACCTTTTTCAGTACCACCTTCACTGAGTTTCCAACTTAGCCGTACCATTACCAAAATGTGATGTGTAAACCCTGCTGACCACTGATTAGCCGAAGAGAATCAGTACTATCTACGCAGGTTAGTGCAAGTTGCAAGTTTTTTGAACATGCGACATGAGACACCAGACCTGGTAGATTAAAATCAGCCCAGCCAAGGAAGGAACAAATAAAACTTTTTTTGAACAAATGCAACTCACTTGAATTAAAGGAAGTGCAGATGTTCCTCTTGTTGATAGTGGAGGAGCTGATCAAGCAATGTGCAATATGTATAATCTTGCCCACTCTAAAGCGGTACTAAACTGTAGTGGAAACCGAGCCATGCTGAGTCGTATCACACAGTGGGAAGCACCATTAGCACATCGAAAGAAGAATATCAGCAGAACCCTAGGTGTGACTTCCTGACCAATTTATTTTGAGTCACATAGTGGGATGCCACATTTTATCAACCAGGCAAACTTACCTGTGACTAGGTCACCTGCAGAGTCCCATATTTTTAGAGTCTGGAGGTCTGTGGTCAGCATAGATGAGGAATACCTGAGAGAGGATGGTCTGTTGAAGGAAGTCAGTCCTGAGGTGACTGGATGAACCTGAGGGGAGGCACTGAGAGTGATACTGAGGTGCTCTTCAGGCAGTATGTTTTCATGGTGAGAGCTACCATCTAGCTTATGGTCAAGGTGAATTAGGCGGTACTGAACTGAGGGCATTAGTTTGACCACCCGTTGCCCTGTCGGACGACTCTTGGAACTTGATTTCAGGGCCGATTTGATGGGATGATGGAGGGGAAAGTCCTTGACATCCTTATTCTCAAGGTCAGTAGATATTTCCGTTGTACCTTGTTCAGGCGTCTTCAATTTAGAGCGAGTAGTTTTATCCTCCAGGCTTGACCTGGTTTTGGAGTTCCTTCTCTGAGCCCATAGATTTTGATTTTGAGCATACGGACCATTAGTGCTTTCAACTCTGCTTTCTCCTTTCCTGCTCCTTCTTCGAAGCTTCCCAAAAGCTGACGTGTTCTCACCTGCACCTCCTACACCTCCCCGCCCTACACTTTCTGGCAGGCTGACACCTCCAGTGAAAGTTACACTCTTCATGAAGGTCGGGTGGGTGGTTTGGCGGCATGACTGGCCTGGCGTAACCCGTCGGGGGGCAGCCTTGTCTTGAGAATCTACTATACCGTGTGTTGGCTGGGAATGGCAATCTTGGTTCTGTGGAGGTCCCAAGATGCTTCCACAGGTTTCACATGTCCTAAACATATCGTCCTCTGACACCATGGCAGCCAGACACTCTCCCTCCTTGGTTAATATTGCAACAGGGATACCAACGTTTACCCAGTTTATTGCCGTCCCTCTGCTTTCCTCTGGGATGTTGTATACTGGATCTGCTTTTAGCTGTTGGGTAGAGTGGGATTTCTCAGCTACCACTGGCCCGCGTTCACGCACACGCTCCAGGTATCGTCGCTCAGCCTCCTTCTCCGACTCATCCTCAAAACGTACTCGCGTGGGCGATTGGCCATACCGCACCCCACACTCATGGTTCCTTCCCCGAATGTCTGGTGACTGGAGAGGTGAAGTAACCTCCTCTTGAGCCGTGACAAGAACAGCACTGTGCAGTGTAGTTGACACACCGATTGGTAAAACCTCCCTATAAAGCAGATACAAGAGCTTTTACAGAACACCTGGAGATCTGCAATCAGTATATGTATCATTTCATTATCTGTATTACATCACTGCATAACGTTATATAATTATCATTCAAACCTGAATAGAAACAAACAGCAAATGCATTATTAGTTTAAAGTTAAATAGATTAATACGAATGAAGGCTTTTGATTTGTTTGATCATCAGCTTGTGACAGGATTAATAATAATGCTTGCCAAATATGTGTTATATGAAGTACACATGATTATATAACACAGGAACACAACTCAAAATGAACTGCTTAAATAAACATTCCTGTGTATCTTAGGATATGGGTCACGATTTTAGAGGGGATTGCTTTGGTTTGTTCACAGTAAAAAAAATTGTAGTAGATGACTTTTTAAAAGACAACCGTGATGTGAGACAACAACAAGAAGGCAGTTGAAAGTGTTGGGGTGACTTACAGGCCCTCTCTTTGACCAAGACAGGTGGGGGTTTCACTCTTAGGGTTTTGAGAACGTGCTTTAAATCGAGCTCTTTCCAACAGACGCTTTGCTTGTTCATGACGTGGACTAAGAGTTACTTCAGCAGTTGAGATCAGTGGTCTGTCCAAAGTAGAAAACACATTTTACACTTTCCTCAGTAAGTGTCATGATTATTCAAAAAGCTATGATTGCTTTTCTCAAATGTTTTCATGTCTCCACAGCCATACAAAAGGCTTACATTAGACGGTCAATATTACAAAAACTTGCATACTTCCCACAAATCAAAAATAAACATACAGAATGTCAGAAGCTTAAATCTGTCTTACGTAATCTCTTTCATGGGCATGTTATGTGCAAGCCCTAATCTTTAAATGCAGAGATGTGTGTCTTTCTCATGGATTTGTATTCTGACAGAGGTCTATCACAGCTGAGTGCAAACGAACAACCATATTCAATAATGTGCTTGATTGAGGACAGTGTGTCTTACCTATAGGTAAACACAAGGTCCTTTGGGATGATTGCGGGGTCCCATTCACCTACTTTGTAGGGAGGTAAATCTGTATAAAAAAACATACTGTTGTAGAATAATGAACCCAATACGCATTAATAATGTGCAAACACATTTCTGTAATTTTGGCCATCCGCTACAGAACTCAGTCTCAATATCTGATAATTCCATTCAACAGGATGCTACGTGCAAGTTGAAGAATAGTACAAACACACTGAACCAATATCCTGTACTTTTGTGTTACACAACACTCCAGAAAACCAAGCTGGCAGATTTCAGCCTATCTATCCCTACGTTGTGCGGTATTAAAACACTATTATCTCTACTGCTCCACTTTCTCCCAAATCCTTCCCCCTCATCTGTAATTATGATGACAGGCAGCCACATCTGTTCTGAGAGATCATACCAACCTCCCTGCTGTGAGTTTTGGCTCAGTGACCCATGGGTGATTAATGCTGGTTAAATCATAAATACAGTGAAAAACTGCACAAGTTAATTAAACGAACACAAACAGATTTTTTTAAAGAATGCTTGGATTCAAACAAGATTGGGCCCCATTCACTTTAATTGCAGAGACAAATAAAAAAACACTAAGAGATTTAGTTTTTTAAATTTCCTTTTTTTTGTGTTACATCATGAGATAAGAATGTTCATTCTTGGATGAACTATTCTTTAATCTAAAGCCTTACCTCTGTGTGGCTCCTTTGGTGGTTGATACTCTCCCTCCGGAGACTTCATAGAAGTATTGATCTCAATAGAATCGACTTGATATTTGTTTATGTATGTCTTGTTCATCTCAACTTTCTCTCCAACAGACAAAGACTCTCCAACTAAACACACAGTCTCCCAACTGTCTTCCTTCCACAGCCCACCAACTGGATCTGCTGTTGCAATCTTCTTCTGGAGACACCTATGAAAAGCACTTTCCAAGCTGTCAGACCTCTGCAGCTGCTTGTGAATAGCACCCACAGTCTTCAGTTTTGGCTTCCGTTTCGGACCCTCCTCAGTTGTGAATATCACATTCTTTGGAGCTGCCAGTGTGGAAGAACTCTCTGAATTAAGAATTAATGTCTCTGGTCGAGCCACTCGCCAAAAGCCTTTGGGAGGAGCCCAGTGCCTGGGAGAAGATGTTGTTGGCTTCATTGCGATGTCTCCTGGAGGCTCACCTGCTACACCCACTGCAATGTTCTCCAGGCTAGACCCTTCACAAAGCCCGCGGGACATTTCTGGTGCACTTTGGCTGTCTTTCACAATTTGGTTGCAAGTCTCTTTTTCTCCTTGCATCCCCGAGTTGGGTTCCAGCACTTCTTTATCGCTGGCTTTTGGCTTCTTGGTGTATTCTGTTTGACAAGTAGACAGCGTTTTGTCATCTTGGTGTTTCTTCTCTGAGTCTTCTGTGGAACCCTTGGGTGATAGATCATCTCTTTCCCTCCCCTTTAACTTTTTCTGGGACACTGCTTTGACTTTAGTTTGCAGGGCAGAAACGGCTGAGCCCGGGGCAGGGGAGCAGGTGGGGAGTGATGCTTTGGATTTTAAAATATTGGCGGAGGGTCCACCTTGAGGATCATCTGGTATCTCAGCACTTTGGTCTGCCAGACATTTTAGTGATTGTGTTTTAGAGAGATCCTCTGTCTCCTCATCCATTTTCACACTTTAAAGAAAAAAAAAAAGCCAGACACAAATTTAAACAAGATGAAGAGGAGGGTTTTGCAGAGCTGCTGTTTATGGACTCCATGTTAGTAGATTAAATATTCCTGAATCCCTCTTACGCACAACAAACTATGTAAGAGTTTGCGTAATACCAATACTGTCATAGTGTTAGATTATCCACAACAAGAGCTTTAAAAGGAAGATAGGTTTATGAGTAGGTCACACTGTTGAAGATAATGAAACTATATCACAATAGATGTATATATACTGAATTGACTGTTAGAGACTCAGGCCTTAATAGAAAACTAATCTGATTTACTAACACCGGTTTCTGAACTGCAGAATAAATAGACATATTGTATTTACTACAAGTTATGAGACATAAAATATTGCATTTCTGCAGAGATGATATACAGAAGGATGCAAGCAAATAAGATGAAAAGAAAAAATTAAATATTGGTTAAAATAAATATGTCAATATCAATGTCATTAGATTCTTATAACATAATATTGACCTCATTCATGATATAATATATACTGTTTGACATCTTACCTTACTTTCACTGATGGTCCATTCGAGTCTGTTACATTTTACAGGTTCAGTTGAATAAATCGTACTGACCCAACATGCAGAATCATTCCTGTCTTTCCTTGCCCAGTAATACTTGAATGGCCGAAACCAGCAACAAACGCTACTCGTTGATATGAGAATTTACTCCCATGATGCTACTCTTCATTCAGCTGTCACCAGCACCTATCACTGCGCATCCACTGGCGGTAGATTCCATCTCTAACCTATGAGCGCTCGCTCAATATTCATGATTGGTCTGTTAATCCTCACAGAAATCAGGCGGATTAGACAAAAATGGAAAATAAATGCGTACTTTAATTCCTTTGATGTCAACTGCAGCATTTCATTGCATAAGTTTGTACAATCCACAGAAATGCTATTTAAAAAGTGCACTCAGTATGTAAAGGCCACGTTTGATAGATCAGGTTTTTTAAGAGATGCTAGGGATTGCAAAAGATAATCTATCTGGGAAACTTGAACATTTTCCAGTGTTGATAAATACAAAAAAAAATTTATACCGTGTACTAAATGATTGTTTTATTATCATAATATTTATGAGGCTGTATTATATCAGCAGCACAAAGACAAACTCACTCCACTCACTCTTACTCCATTTGTATACATTACATATGCCATAAAAAATAATGTGTAAAATTGAAAATATTCATGTTAGACAATTAGATCAGAAGCTAATACTTTGTAATGTAAACTAGATACAGGCCTATATTTGGGTAAAAAAAAATAAAGGCATAAAATATTTTCCAAATCTTTTTAACAATTAATATGAATAATTCTTACAAAATTGTTAGTGTGTTTATATGTTTCTGTATGTTTCAGTTTAGTTTATAGTTTTTCACAAGATGTTCACATGTATTTTACATGTAATGTTTTGTTTTACTGTAATTTGGCTTGGTATGAAAAATAATTATACATCTTTAATTAATATTAAACATCTATTGTTGTTATGCACATTATGGCACATGCAAGCTCAAACATGCATCAAGCACATCCGCCTCAGCTTCAGTTTTAACTTTCGTCATGCAATTTCTGGCTTTAAAATTTGTCAGCCATCAAATGTGAGGAAGCATATTATATGGAAGCTAAGTTTATTTATTTTTTATTCATTGTTTGTCTGTTTTGATGCAACCCTTAGTTGTCTGTATACTATATTGGTTGAGTGAAAATTAAATCAGTGGTATTAATTTAATATTTATGAATCAGTATTTGCTCTAATCTCTGGTTTCACAGACAAAGTTAAGCCAAGTCCCAGACTAAAATGTAACTCTGAGCTGTTTCAACTAAAATAAACTTGCACTAATTGATCTTAATCTTATAATACAGAAATTAATTATTATAGTATAAATGATATGAATAAACATACAGTGAGGTCAATAAGTATTAGATCACCCAGTGATTTTGCAAGTTCTCTTACTTTGATATCATAGAGGGGTCTACAATTTTCAGCATAGGTTTATTTCCACTTTGAGAGACAGACTCTAAAAAGAAAAATCCGGAAATCACATTATGATTTTTTTTACAATTTATTTGGGAATTACTGTGTCAAATAAGTATTTGATCTCTATCAGGCAGATTTCTGACCCTCAAAGACCTGTTATTTGGCTTTATAATAGGGTGTTTCTCAATGTCAAGGATACTTCTTTGGCAGGACTGGTCCTTCCAAGTCACTTCCTTCAGAGGTTAGGCGAGGCTCCTCTTAAGCATTCGGAGAACACGTAAATGGAACAGGCTAGCAAGTGCACGTAACTGCGTCATTAC
>JAUCMT010000047.1:885404-909182 GCA_032357475.1 Enteromius thamalakanensis
TTTATTGCACCTCATGTTGTCTAGTGTTTGTCACAAGATGGCGCCAAACGGTAATCTTTGTTGGCGCGGAGGGATTTTAACACACAAGTAGTCCCGGCTATGCGTTATTACTTTGGAGCGGTTATTATTCGAAAAGCACGAACCTGCAAATGTCTCAACTGACCAATCAGAATCAAGCATTCCAGAGAGCCGTGTAATAATTAAAAATAATGAATATCAGACACATTGAGTAATCATACACAGTGAAACCAGGAAAACTCATTCAATAAAGTCGGTTTTTAAGGCATTATGGTCATAACATGAGGTAGTAAGAAAGACATTTCAGGTACGCTTCAACAGACACCCTTCACTGACCTTGAGGAACACACTTTATAGTCTATATAGGTCATTCTCTTATTCCAGCTCAGCGAACCCTCCCTTTCTGCTCTGGTTGAAATAACACTATCATTTGTTTGAGCGTGCTTATCTTAGTACACCTACAACACACAGTGGGCGCACTGAGGGAAACAACACCAGAAGACACAGGACTGTACAGCTGTGAAATAAAGCCATTCTTCTTGGCAATGCTGAGTCACGGTTTGACACACACTCACAGAGAGAGAGGAAGGACTTGCACTGGTGATGAACAATCAGGCAATCACGGACTAATCACGATGCTCCTCTAGTTGGTGGGACAGGGATAGTTGTAAACAGCCCAGGGAAACAGGAAGAGCAGAATGGAAAAAAATAACATTTGTAATGTTTCTTTTTATAAAAAGAAGGGGTGTTCCTGCCAAACAAGACCACCAAGGTCACCCCGACCGTATTAGGTAGGCTTTTGGATATAGTGTGAATAACGTGGTACCATCTCAGAGAGATAATGGCTGCTAGTGGCAAGGACTGGAGAGGAGGCGGGTCTGAATTCAGGCACAAAGACGCCCCTATGTGCTGCACACTGGCTCCAGTCACAGCACTGCCTACTCCGGGAGGAATCATGGAAAAACGGCAACATTCACATCACTATACAGCAGTCTGCCGCATACAACAACACTGCATATGTTAACACAAGGACTTCTTTTTATATCATATTCCAGGGTCAAACACAGCTGATAAAACTGCTTATGTTTTATATCATGAGACTAAGCCTGAAAAAGTTACTGTTTTAAACCAAATCAAAATTTTTGCTACACCTGCCAGCAGTGAGTTAATTAAACACAGGTCATAAGACTCTATTTGTATAATAAGTTCACTTTTTAAAAGACATTTGTAATACTTTCATTCAGCATTTGTCAAAAATGACATTTCTGTGATATTTGATATTTATATCACGTCCGTTTGAACATTTGATTAATCAAAGACTTTTAATCAGGACATAATAACAAGAAATGTTTCCTGAACAGCCAATAGGTATATTAGAATGATTTAAATGATGTGACACTAAAGACTAGAGTAATGATGCTGACCAGCTTTTCCATCTCTCAAATAATTCAATTACATTTTAAAATGTATTCCAATAGAAAATTATTTTAAATTCTAATAATATTTCATAATATTACAGTTTTTGCTGTAATTTTTATTTTAAATTAAATAAATGACGTCTTGCTGAACTTGGGAGATTAATTTCTTTCATAACAATACCCAATTCATGAAAGTAAAAGGGCAAGTCATAGGCCTGTTGTTTTTATAATTTCATTTTGGTGGCCGAATGTGAGGAATTTTTCCTAAATGTCACCGTGTCAGCAGACGGAGATCTGAAAAATAAGAAACTTCAGGGTTAACTCTTAAAAATAAATGTGCTTCAAGATGCCATAGAAGAACTATTTTGTGCAAATGATTTCATGACAAACCTTTCAACATCTCAAGAACCTTTCTGTTTCACAAAATGTTCTTTGTGGTGAAAGATATAAATAAATAAATAAAAAAGATCTGAACGATTCTTTGTGGAACAAAAATAGTTCTTCTATAGCATCACTAGGAAGAACCCTTTAAGCACCTCATGATTAATTTAATAACCTTCTGATGATAAATTTTCAGTTAGATCTGAATCATTAATGTTGCTATTAGTGAAGGCCAGACTACAATTTAGTCAAACTCAAAAAATGTAAACCATAAAAATCTAAGCTTCATTAAAGTAACAGCCAACTGTCTTTTTAGGTGACCACTAAGTCTTAATTTAGGACTAGTACACTCAAAACACCCTATTCAAGCCTGATAATGTAAAACTTACACATCTAACAATCTGAACACCACAAGCAACCCTGTAAGCTTCTCTAAAAACAGGCAACATCTGAGAGAAATAAGTGAACCAGGACCTTTAGCGCTATTAAACAGACTCAACCTAGGCTAAATGTGCATAACCTTTCCCCGGCCCTGACGACGAGTTTGAATGCTTTCATTTCCATTTATGCTTTTTGAGTAAAATCCATTATGCCCTGGTCACAGGAGTGAAATTGTAATGCAACATGGCTGGAGTAAGTGAATTGAACGGTTGTGACATAATAAATCAAAGCTGCCCACTGCCACTACTTCACTTACAGCAATGACCTCTGATATAAATCTATGTGAACAGCATTACCCCAGCAAACGCCTAGAGCAGCATCGGAGAAAATCAAGAGTGCATAAATATGTTGAGCCAGCTAAACAACAGAGCTGAGAGGAGAGCACTTTTACTGTAAGACAATCAAATAAAATCAAGACACCCTGAACAGCAATAATTAGAGAAAGAGAGAGAACAAAGGGGGAAAAAAAGAACAGTGCCAACTTGGAAGTCTTAGTTCAACATAATGATAGTGATCATGTAATTTCCATAATCTATGGTCACTGTTTTTAATTTCTAACCCATATACTTTTAAGACTTTGAGCAAATAATTGTTTTTCAATTCATGTTTCATTTGTCATCACTTAGTTATGCATATCAGCATCTGTCATCTGGAAAATTATTTGAATGCTTTTTCAAATATAAGAACTTAAACATACTTTCAAAGCATCTTTGATACAGCTTGTTTAAGTCACATGTATCAGTTCAAGTCTTGCCAAATGGTTTTTCATACATTAAAAATATTAGATAAAAACAGCAATATTTATTCACTAATGAATTTACTTCATTGGTGTGTATATATAAGCACATATCAGTAGCTATATATTAGATATAGATTTATTTCAGAATTAATATGGAAATATAAGGTTGAAAATTATTGAACAATACATATACTGCAGATATATAGAGACATATCCAGTACATTAGTGCCGAGATCAGATGCCTGGGGCAACTGCTGTGTCTCTGAGGTACATTCAGAGACTCTGAACAGAGTAATGGACTTTAGAAGTGCTGAGAGCCGAGCTTGACCTGACCACTGAACCACTAATCCAAGAACAGAATGGCACCAGCCATACACTACAAAACACATCTATTTTCAAGCCTCTACAATACTAACATCTCCAGAATATCGCCGGGATACAACGTTGCACAGTTCTATACTTAACAATGCAGTGCTGCTGAGAGTGAAAGTGGTCTATGTGCTATAAGACAGCATTGGACCGCAGCAGCGCTGAGAGGAACGTGCATCGAGGTCATTGAACCGTTCAGCTTAAGCTCACACAGCCCGCTCTTCAAGAATGATAACAGAGTTTCCTGCTAATTCTGCACCTCATTGAGATGAGCACTACATCAACCTTACTGCTCAGAGCAGATAACAGCTTCTGGCAGGAGTGAAAGAACTTCGACCCACTTTGGCAGCATGGCCATATGCTCATGAAGCAGCTGAGGAGGTATTTGAATAAGGCACATTCCATAAGTATAAGGTACACTGTGATGTCCCATTACTATTTTTTTTTTAAAGAACTACCGGACATGTTTGATTAACTATTATCTAACAAAACTTTAGCTTACCAGGAAAAAAAGCTAGTTTAAAACGTTTATTATGTCTGTACTGTCCATTAAACCAGAGATTGTAGTCTGTTTTACCACAGAGGCAACTGCATTTGACATTTTTTCACTTTGTAAACAAACTTAACATTCTTCAACATCGTGACTAAAGAAATAACATCAGGGGCCTGTACCATGAAGCCGGATTAGCTGGCTAGCCGGGTAAGTTTAAGTTTAATTAGCACCAATCCTGGGTTTTAGGTACCATGAAATTGGTTTGGCTTTTAGCAGTGTTCATCACCATAGTAACTTATGCTACACTGCTCCAGGGCAGGTTATGTTCTGGGTTAGAGAGCTAAAAATGGAATTTGACCAATCAGCTTCCAGCAAGGTGACATGTCTGATGCAAAAAAGCCACTCCCCCAGCTTCTCTTACTCCATATTAAAGGACGCTGCATAGCAAAACATTGTTTGAAGATAAAATTATCAGATATTTTTTAGATTATTATTTTTAGAATTAAGTTATTATTTATATAATTATTATCTCCTTAATCTATTACACAAGCCAGTTTAGTTTAATAGTAATTAGGCTTTTAAATTGATATAAATATAGACAATATGCAGTATAAATAAGTAAACATGACTACATATGAGTTTATATTTTTAAGTGTTTTACCTATAGTGTTTATGTTATTTTAGTGTTATACTTAGAAATATTATCATATAACTTTACAGCTTACTTGCAAGTTTTTTTTTTTTTTTTTTTTTTAAGTTTTCCTCTTTCATTAAAAGATTGTTTCATATTGCTGTATAATTGTGTTTAAATTCCTCATATTGTTCAATCTTTTAATCTTTGGTAGTGAATCTCTCACGTGAATGAATGTTTAAAAGCTTCACGGTACCAACAAACCCAGATAGGAGTGGTTTGGTTTTGTCAACTCAAAATTAATCCTGTAACTCTGAGTTTGTTTAGTCACCATCATGGTACAGGCCCCTGGTGAAGAACAACAGGAACCGTTTGACCTCTGTAATTGTTAACAAAGGCTTCTGTACCAAATATTAAAGATTTTAGACTCAAGTGAATTTGACACAGTAATTCCCAAATAAATTATTTAATCATACAATGTGATTTCCGGATTTTTCTTTTTAGATTCTGTCTCTCACAGTAGAAATGCACCTATGCTTGTAGATCCCTCCATGATTCTAAGTAAGAGAACTTGCACACAGATGTGTGTCTGGATCACATCTGGCACATACTTCACCCACAATAAATAATAATTTACAGTTTATGTCAAAATGTTATGTTTCATCTCACAATTAATGATCAGGGTTTTCAATTATTACTCAACAATGTATGTGTTATTACGTCAAAATTTCGACATTTTGTATCGTACTTTTACTTTTTGTCATAATTATGACTTACCAAAGCATTGTTTTCATTTGTGGCGGAAATGAACTCCCATAGCTGCATGTGTTGTCAACTTGAGCCCGACTGCAGTGCGCTTCTCCGCCAGAGGAGGCGCCTCGGTACTCAATAGTTTCTTCACTTTCTCGATCAGCTCGAGTGCCGCTGCTGGCTGTTGCTGGCAGTTTTACGCGAGGAACTCCCGAGCTACTTCGGCAACCCGTTATAACGGTCGACATGGCGACCGAGGAAATAATCAAGCGTTTTCTTAAGAAAAGATGAAGATAGCCGATACACAGTAAGAATGAGTGAGTGAGTGTGCATTTGTTATTTTGCGCCTGTGGCTTGCAAAGAAGCGCTTTTTGCGTGCATTATGTGCTCGTTTCTGGGTGTGGACCGCACACGGCTGCTAACGGCTAATCTGATAGCACGCTTGCAACGCTTAGCCGCCCGGCTAGCCTAGTGTAGCTTTGACTTGAGGTATTTTTGTGTTTTCAGTCTGGTTTGGGCGCTTACTTGATGGTTAGTTCGTGCCATGTGCAGATTTTGGCGTTGTCTTTGTCAGTAACTTGAATTTCAGCCGAGTACTGGATTGAAATGGCAATTCGGTATCCAGTGTAACGTTAACGTTAGCTTATTAGCTTAGGGAGCTGAACTGAATGCTGTGTTTACACGGGCCTCCGCTTACAAAAATAGCTATTTACAGTAATCCACGTGATTATGTATTTGCATCTATTCTTGGCTCATGTCATGTTTCCGCTAACGTTACAATGTTTTAAAAGCGGGGTGGATAATTATCTATTGTTTTGATCAGGTTCAGCGGTTGCTGTGTTACATAATCGCGGGATCTCTTGTGGTTTCGCCTAAACAGATATCCCATAAAAATCGCACATTTCGCATTATCCTGTGGTTTACGCTCATTTCACCTCACACATTAGGAAACACCATTTGAAGTCGATTTAACCGCAATCTATAACCGAATTTAAGACTGTATATTTGCTGTTAGCAGCTTCAGTCCAGATAAAGCCAGTGAGCATTGTGTTAGCTCGATAGCTAATGGAGATGGGCAACCGAGCACGATAATAAACTTAACCATTATGGTTTATTTTGAGCAGGTAAATTGTGTTAGTTGTACGGATCGTTCATACGAGTAAATGTAATGCTTATAACGTTACATTTTAAATTGCTTGAACGATATGAAGTTTGGTTTATTGACAGGCGAGTTAACGTTAGCTGTGGGTAGCCCGTTTGCTTAAGGGCAAAACACCACAGGTAACAATTTTAACCACATACTATCATATTTTTCTCTTCAGATAATTGATTTATAATGCAAGTTATCTAAAATGTCGTGTTTAAACGTGCCGATTAACCATTGTCTAATTAAATATGCACTAATTAGCATACATTGCACAGAGCAAATTCTGGATAAACCAAGGTTTCAAATTTGCGTTTCATTTAGTTGACCAACTTTTTTTTACAGAGAGAGTGCTTTCAATCTGTTTGCCACTCCACAAATGTAAAAAATACGTTCAACTGCAAGGGGAAAAAATACAATATACATTATCAAACTTGTTTTTGAATACCTTTTATAATATAGATAGCAATATACTGATAAAGTTTGGAAAAAGTGCTGCTGAATGGCTTAGTAAATAAGAATAATAATTTTAAGAGAATGCTTTACTTTAAACGTGTATTATATTTGAAATCTGCATATGTGGAAAGAAATAAGAAATTAGATGTGTGTTCTGGATGTTTTCTTTCCACTTATTCGAAAGAAGAAATATTATAGAAGCAGAATAGGCCAAACTCTTAAAATCGCCTCTTTGTATTAAAACAAACAAACCAACAAAAAACATTGCTTTTGAGAAATGAAGAAATAATTTAGCCTCAATAGAGTTTAATTTATTCTTATAATAAATGTTTAAACTGTGGTCTTTTTGTTTGTTTGGGTAGCAACAGCTGCTAGATGTGGTTGGTTGACAATGCGCTGGTCGGTTCCTGTATTTTACAGTGTAATTGTGTTGGTTAATAATGTGCATCATGTGAACCCACTACTACTGTTTTCTAATTTCCATATTTGTCAGATTAATCAACCGAATCTCTTTTGTTCCAGGTTTCAGGTTTCACACCATGTGATGATCACCGGGGACGTGTAAACTTATTTAAGAACTCCTGTGTTCAGAAGATTTTTTGATTCCAGTGGAATCTTTTTTCCCCCCCATCTTTTATTCCTTTTTGTTAAATGACACACTCAGTCGCACGCACACCCAAGAGAAACCCCCCCACCCGTGTTTACATGTAGAACAACCTTGCTACGATGCCTGTACAAGCTCCACAATGGACAGAGTTTTTACTGTGCCCCATATGCACCCAGACGTTCGAGGAGACGGTGCGTCGGCCCATCAGTCTGGGTTGTGGCCACACCGTTTGCAAGATGTGCCTCAACAAGCTGCACCGCAAGGCTTGTCCCTTTGACCAGACGGCCATCAATACTGACATCGAGCAGCTGCCCGTCAACTCGGCCCTGCTACAGCTGGTCGGGGGTCAGGTGAGGCGCTTCAACCCTATTGTGTTTTTTTTTTTTAAAGCTTTTTGGTCGTAAAGGGCCACTCACTGATTATTTTTCTGTGTTTTGGTTTAGTTTAATCACCATTCTATAACAATGTTCTTGACCGAAGAACATGTCACTCCTTCATAGAGATCACACAAAAACATTCAGGAGCACAGAAACCCTGTGTAAACACTACCGACATGAAATATAATGATGTTGTAATGACATTATAATTTAGAATGACATTGTACATTTGAAGTAAATAAATTTGCAACTGTAGGAAATTCACATGCACAGGTTTTCTCTCTATTAGTTAAATTATTTTTTTTCTTCACCCCAGTGTCTGATTTATAGCTACATCCAAAGACTCAAAAACAAAATAACATTGCATGGTTTCTTGCAAGGCATTCGTTCAGATCTATGAATTTTCTTACACATACATAATTTTTTTGTGCAGATTACATTAACATTAAACATGACATCCTTGAGCACAGAAAGCACAATTGTTCACAAAAATTCATGAAGTTGCAGTCAGCTTAGTATATGCCAACTAAGCATGTTTCCCCAACAAAGATAAAAATATATACCCAGTCTGCACTTTGCTGGGGAAAACAAGCAGCATTTTATGCTTTCATATTTTTCTTTATATTTCAAAGCAGCTGATTATATTTAAAGTTCGGAAGAGAGTTCATATCTTCCACACAAGCTAGACTTTAATCAACAGCGTATGTAAATTGCATTCTACAGATAAACTTTACATTCCTTACCTTGCCTAATAAAATCAAATACGAGGAGAGATACAGAGAAAATTAGATAAGTAGACTAGATACTTTTGAAGGCTACAAACACTGGTAGTTAGCGTTAAAATTACTAATAAAAGTGTGTATATCTTAAATAAAGATGAGCTTGAGAAGTGAGTGATTGTTTGTGTAGTTCATATTTCCATTTGTGGCTAAAGTCGTCTTTTCCTCTCAGGTGCCCAAACAGCAACCTGTGGCGCTCATTACGTGTCCAGAGGACACCAAGCATTATGATGAGGCACGGCAGTGTGTTGAGGAGCTGGCCCTCTACCTCAAACCCCTCAGCAGTGCACGAGGTAAATTATATGCTCTTACAAGTAGTTATGCAGTTCATTGCATTTAATAAATTTTTTTTGTTTTTTTGTAGACATCAGAATTTTCTTTTGGCCAAAAAGGAATAGTTTATATAATAATCAGCATTCAAATAAAAGTTTTATGCAAAAATGTACATTTTTATATTAAGTCAGTTTTATATCAACGTTATGTTTCTACTGCAGTTTATTATTGAAATATAAGCATTTAAAGTGCAGCTGTAATAGTAATATTAAAGTGTAATAGCTGTAAACATGTTTTCATGAATTTGTAGTGTAGTGCACATATTTGCAAAATGCTCCTCTGTATAACTATAATGTATAACTAATTTTACCTGAAGATTGAGTCATAGTATCAATGCATAAAAAATGCATCCTCACATTTGTTTTTTGTTTTTTTTAATGGCGTGAATTTTATCTCATGCCAAGAAAGACAGAATAATGGGTTTGCCAGGTGATTGATGATGCTTATTTTTTGGCTATGTCTAGGAGTGGGGTTGAGTAATGCTGCTCAGAGCATGCTGAGCCGCCCCATGCAGAGGAAGCTGGTGACTCTGGTGCACTGTCAGCTGGTGGAGGAGGAAGGACGGGTCAGGGCCATGCGGGCGGCACGTTCTCTGGGTGAAAGAACTGTTACTGAGCTCATTTTGCAGCACCAAAACCCCCAGCAGCTCTCCTCCAACCTGTGGGCTGCTGTCAGAGCCAGAGGCTGCCAGTTCTTAGGCCCCGGTAAGATGACTCTTTAAAATCCTGTTCACACCAACACCATCATCATTGCCGAAATGCGGTCTTGTGGAAGTTTTGTTGTCTAATATGTGACCCTTTCTTATCTACAGCCATGCAGGAGGAGGCACTAAAGCTGGTGCTGTTGGCCTTGGAAGACGGATCCGCTCTTTCCAGAAAGGTTTTGGTTCTCTTTGTGGTCCAGAGACTGGAACCAAGATTTCCTCAGGCCTCAAAAACCAGTATTGGACATGTAGTTCAGCTCCTCTACCGTGCCTCCTGCTTCAAGGTAGGTGCCTTCTATTGGATTTTTGCTATTACTTTTTCTAATTAATATCAAGATCTGCTGGGATCATTTAGTTTCTGATGTTCTTAATGTGCAGCACCTTGAGCTTATTTGCAAAAACAGTTTCAGTGGAGTCTCTTCTGTATCGTAGGTGACTAAGCGAGATGAGGATTCTTCGCTAATGCAGTTAAAAGAGGAGTTTCGCACATATGAGGCACTTCGGCGGGAACACGACTCTCAGATTGTTCAAATCGCAATGGAGGGAGGGCTCCGCATTGCCCCTGATCAGTGGTCTTCTCTGCTGTATGGAGACCAGTCTCATAAGTCCCACATGCAGTCCATCATTGACAAGGTATAACAGCCATCTGTCTGCACGGCTTGAGATTTTCTGCACTCTTTCAAATGTCTGTAATAGTATTATGTCTCAGAATAATGAATAAATGATATGTGACTGTTTGTCTCTCAGCTGCAGACCCCAGCATCGTTTGCTCAAAGCGTGCAGGAGCTGACCATCGCACTGCAGAGAACGGGTGACCCTGCCAATCTCAACCGGCTGAGACCTCACCTCGAATTGCTTGCTAACATCGACCCCAGTCCAGGTTAGCTTAGACAGACAGAAATAATGTGAAGACTGAGCATTTGAGATACTGAATTAAAGCTTAGCGGTATGACAGAATATGTAATAAATATATACCAGAATATAATTTATTCAGTTTATTTAAAGAATTAAAAAAAAAATTATTCTACATGAGGACTGGAAAATGTTTATGCTAATTGCCATTGCAGGAATAAATTAAATTGTGTTTTTACTGTTTATTGGATAAAAAAAACAGCTTTGTTGACCATAAGAGACTAAAAAATGAATAATGCATTAATAATAGTATGTGCAGTGCTTTCAGGGTGAATTTAAAAATAACTATGTTCTGATATATATTGTGAAAATACATTTGTATGAAAGGACTACTTAAATTTCAGGTCAGGAAACCACTTACCCCTTGAGTGAATTAGTAACGTGCACCTGTTCTGTTCTGTGATGGGTTTCGCTGTGATTCCTCTTTATTCAGACGCTCCTCCTCCGACCTGGGAGCAGCTGGAGAAGGGGCTGGTGGCAGTAAAGACGGTGGTGCATGGCCTGGTGGACTTCATCCAGAACCACAGCAAGAAGGGTGCCGACACACAGCAGCCACCACAGCACAGCAAATACAAGACATACATGTGCAGAGACATGAAGCAGAAAGGAGGCTGCCCCAGAGGAGCCAGCTGCACCTTCGCCCATTCTCAGGAGGAGCTGGAGAAGTAAGCACCGTTGCATGTCTGCAAACCACATTGTCGTTTGATAGTCAGATTCTTATGTGGTGTTCGCTTTGCAGGTACCGTAAAATGAACAAGCGTCTTGCTGCACGAATGCCCTGCACCCCTGGCCTGCTGCCTGAGGACGTGGTCTCGCTGGAGCCTGGGCGAAAGGCCTCTTCCCTTTCCAATGGGGGCCCTCTTCCCCAGCTCATCCCCAGAGGCACAGACCCCTCAACATATGACCTCTTACTAAAGCCCAAGATGGACTCCATTAGCCTGAGTGCTCCTGGGTCGCCACCTGACTCGTAAGCCTTTGTTTCTCAGTTTCTCGTTCTCTGCTTTTCTTTCAAGCCTATAGTATAAGTTCTTTAGCCTGCAAGAGCAGTCAAATTTGGAATTAAAAGGAAGCAACAACAAGTTACCACTGACTCATTTCTTCCTTTTGTTTCTTTTAAGTTTGGAAAAATCTAGCTTGGCCTTGACATCCCACCCTGTGCCTCACCCCAGGGCAGAGCACTTAACCATGCCCAAGCAGGTGCCAGTCATGCCCAGAGGTGCGCCGCAGATGTATCCACAACAGCAGCCCGAGCTCTTCTATCCAGAGCCAGCTAGACCTCCTCCCTCAGGATCTCAGTATGACGCTCAGTACCCAACAGGTGAGTGGATTTGTTCATATTCATGGTTGTCTGAGCAGGTTATGCAGTCCTCCGCTCGCAAGATTCTTGGAGCTATGCTTATTTTTAAATTTCAGTTTAACTGCATATTTATTGTTTGTATAAACAAATTAAGCAATAAAACGCTTAAAGCTGCAAAGTGAGTTCAGGCATCACAACGTTATAATTTAGAAAATAAATAATGATTATTAATTAAAAAATTTGATCAAAGGCATGATTAAAAAAATTGCTGTTGATTTATTTAGCCTCGAGAGTCAAGATGTAGGGGACTTTTTTTTAAACACAAAATTAATACCTGTTGCTCCTGACAATATATTGAGGTCTTATGAAGCAAAACAATCAGTCTGTGCAAGAAAATGGCAATAATAAAAAAAGACCATGTAAAACTGACATGATTTCAATTTAATGTGCAGAATGATTAGAAATGTATCTAACTTTAACTGTGAAACTTTGTTTCTGACACCTGCTTTTCACAGATGACTGGTTGTTTCAACAGTATTTAAATGTTTTTAAAGAGCCGTTCGGTTTTATGCATTTGCTAACCAAATACGAGAGTACAAGGACAAGAGAGCTGTTTCTGTTGCCTGACCTATCGAGTGTTCCTGAGCGCTATCAAGTCATAGTTTCAAGGAACAGCAGCAAATCTTCTTTGCAGTGTGAAAATAGATTTAAACAACTCTTGATTCTTGGTCTAAATCGATGTCACTTGTTAATTCAAATCAAAATGTTTATTGCACTAAATTTTGAATATTACTCTTGACATGTCATAAACCTCATAACCTTTTTTTATTTTTATTTCTTTTAGGCAACCCCTACCCATACCAACCTCCCCATTATGTCCCTCCCCGCTACATTCGTAATCCTCCACCTCCGGGCGAGCCACCTTACCCAGAGCCCTACCCAGGATACGGCCCAGATCGCCAATATTCCAGCCACCACTCTGGTCCCCCTTTCTCAGCCCCCACGTACGCACAGTCTTCACATTACAGTCGCAGACACTATCCTGCTCCACCGCCTCCGTTTCCCCCGACCAGGGACGACTTGGTCAGGATGAGCCCGGTTCCTTTAGATGTTCCCCCGGCCGCAATGCCTCCACCTCCAACAGGACCTGCAGGTTCTTTGTACCACTCCCAGGAACCGCCATCTAGAGACAGATACCCACCGGACGGGTACTACACAGCTGGACCGCACCCCAGCCAAATGAGGTCCCACATAGGAGTGAGTTCTGTTTTCTCAAGGTTTTATAGTTTTAAATGTTGACTTTAATATTTAAGAATGTAAATATTTGCTCATTGTGACTCATTTCGCCAGCACAGGTCACATGGGAAGCATGCTGTAAATTTAAAGTCACTTGATTTAAGAACTAAGTGGGGTTTATCAATGTTAGTTCCCCAACCTGATTTCTGTATTCTCTCCCAGCAGGACCCGTACAGCCGCGCTCAGCCCAGTCTGGATGACTTGCATCGCAGGCGCAAAGAGCTGCTTGTCCAGCTAGAGGAGAGAAAGGTCATCTCTCCTCCTCCCTTCGCTGCCTCTCCGACTCTCCCTACACACCCGTTCCCTAACGACTATCCTCGGGAGGTGAGTCCTGAATGCCATTCTCCTGTTCTTCATGGATCATGAATATATTGCTCAACATTGCTGTTTTAATACTAGGCAAAGATTCTCCAACTTCTTTCTGCTAAATGCCTTTATTTGTAATATTGCCTGCAGTATTTGGAGGACGGCTCTAAAGCCTTTGGGAGTCGGGAGCCAGACTATGCTGGGCAGTATTCCCCCTGGTCATGTGACACCATAGGATCATACATTGGCTCCAAGGATGCTAAACCAAAAGATGTCAGTAGTGCTGTGGAGATGATGGCAAGTGATCCGTCTTACACTTTCTGTTCCCTCACATCAACTAAGACTACAAAAAAAAATGTATTTGTTGCTTCCTTCTTGTGCTCTTATGACAGAATGCAGAGGGTAAAGTTCTTCGTGAACCTCCACTGGACACCCAACGGCGCTCTGCGGAAGCCAAAGACGACGATCCCATCATTCCCTTTGGCCCTCTGCCCACTGTGTCTCCTTTTGGGGCCATTTCACGTACCTCTAAAACGGGTTACCAGACCACTGGGCCTGTACAGGCCATAGCATCCTCACAGGCCTCGGGCTCCAAACACATGACCATGACAGGTGATTTTTAATCATTTGTTATTTTAAGTTCTGTAATGTAACAGGCAAGCGGCTTACCATGACCCTTAAGTGGCTCCGTAGGATGTTGTTGCTAGTGCCTTTCAGAATATAGTTACACAATTCGGGCATATCCCTACATCCCATAGTAATAAAAGATCAATAATTAATATTTTTTTTCCACAGACAGTTGCCCTCATTGAAGTTGTGTTAGGATGTATTTGTGTTTCCTCCTCATTTTCCTCATCCTGTTGTTTGTTAAATAAATTTTGTTGTTAATATAATAATATTTTTATATTTGTGAATTGATGCAAATTGTTAGAAGACTGAATCGCAATTCGTATGTGCATTGATTTTTTTTTTTTTTTTGCCCCACCCCTAGAAATTATGAGCTATCAATATTCAAACATAATCAATACAGGTCATGATTTGATTCAGAATTGCTAAATTAAATTGTTGGAGTATATTTGGTGCATCTGGTTCAAGAAGTGACATTGACTCTGAATGTATGCTACTGGTTTAAGGTGCATGCAGTTGAAATAGATGTTTTGTTTTTGGTAAATTGTGTTTTCCTCACAGCAGACTATCCATATGGAAACCACAGCGGATGGGGAGGAGCGTCGTACCCTCAGCACCAGAGCATCAACTCTCAGGGACACTTCAGCGAGCGGTACTTAACCTTAACTTCCTTAATCTCGCCAATGAGATGACTAACAAAAATGTTTAAGAATGCAGTTTTTACTATTATTATTAAAATGTTGTCATGGATTAAAAGATGCATTGACATTTTTTTATTTTAAAATGTATTAAATCAAATACACCATAATAAAGTTTAGGTAATGTATGATTTTATTTTTGAGGATACAAAACACGATTGCTTCCTGTGTTTTTGCTAGTCTGCCCGTCTCTGCCCCTGACCGCGAGCAGCTCAAGATTGAGCTCCAGCAGGTCAACAAACAGATCAGTCAGCAGACTCGCGGCATGGAGGTGTGTATGAAATCTCCATCAAAATTCATGACTCACAGTGCATAGCCTTGTCTATATTCAGTAATATTATTGAACATCTTGCATGCGCACACAGGCTGCCAGTAACTCTATGCTCCTGCAGAGGGAGGCGTGCGCACTGGCGTCTCAGCCCGCGGCTGGAGTGAAGTGGTCTTCAGGTGGCACTGTGTCCAGTGAGCAGCTCAGCATGGAGCTGGATCACGTAGAGCTGGAGATCAAGAAGAGAACCCGGGAAATTGCCATTGTGAGTGAAACCAGAAACTTTTTATTTATTCTCATATGAACTGTCTAAGCTCATCGGACCTGTTTCGTGATTAAAGGAGAACCAGGTGGCCCATGAATACAAGCTGAAGGCCACTGAAAATGGGCAGCCTGACCGTAAAGCCCAGCTGGAGGAACTCTCTTTAGCTTTGGGGTGAGTGAAGACTTTTTAAAAGACCATTCACAAACACTATGGTTTTCCATTATTTTTGCTATTTGAACGTGCACTAGACCACACCTGCTGCTGGAGGACCACTGTCCTGCACTTTAACTCACATTTCATGCATTAAACCTAAAACGCACAAGCCATCTCAATAAATATGAAATGCAATCGAAGATTTAAATAGATTCTCCAGAGGTCTCACATTTTAAACGGCAAAAATGTGCTGTGTCTGAACAAACCCTAACAAACAGATGCTTTTCCTTTAAACAACCTGCAGATTTCTAATTGAACTGTTTGAAGTGTTCAAAAAAAAGGCAAGCTACTCCCAATGAATCACCTGTGAAACAGAACGCGATATTGCATAGCTCGTCAGTGATCTGATCTGAAAACAGGTGACAGATGACGAGAAGCGCATTATGTTGGGAACCCCTTTAAATGGAAATTAAATTAAGTGCTGTTAGTTAATTCAGTGTCAGTTTAGTTAGCCTAATTAAGTTTAAAAATGAAATGTAGTGGTTAGATTAAATCATTTGCTTGTTTATTTAAAATTATAATTAAATGTAAAATGATTTATAAATAACATTATGTAGACTTTAATATTTAAAAGCGACTGATCTGTAATCAGAATGCAGCCCTAGATTGAACTCCCTCCATTCTACATCTGTTCACTATTACACTGACCTGAGATTCTCCCTCAGGCTACCATCAGCAAAGACCTCAGACAGCCTCTGTTGTTGCCTGTTTCACGTTGCTCTATTAGCCAGTAGGCATGTTTGAATGATGTTTGCACAAATACACTCATTCTCTTTTTCTGTTCTCCTCTCCATCAGTGAGGTGTCTAATGGATCCGGTGGCATGAAGCCAGCCAGTAGTATGGGTGGATCTATGCTGTCGCTGACCAGTAAAACGTCTTCCCTCACCCTCTGCTCCGCCGACCAAGCAGCGAGTAGCTCAGACCTTCAAAAGAATGGTGTTGTTCACTCTTGCTCTTAAGAGTGTATTCACACACACACACAGACAACCTCTCCAGAGGTCACTATTCCTTCTCGGAGGGCTTTAATATCAATCTCTTGACTAATTCGACCAATTTCAAGAGAAGCGAAATGTGTTTTTAATACTCAGACGGAGCTGATATGAGGGACACGCATACACCTGCATGCTGCTACATGCATGCACCGACACAAACTTCTCTGTTGTTTTATTTAGAAAAATGAGCAGTATCTGCCGTGATATAAATTTTCTTTCTTTTTGTTCTGTGAATGAGCTTTTTGTTTTAATGACTTCTCATCGCCTGGAAACCAGGGCATCTGAATAATGCTTACTTTGTTGTGTTCCCTATATATCAAGAACGAACAGTCAACCCAAAGCTAGCACAGGCGGGACGACACAAACCAGTGGAATCAAAACGAGAATCGAGCGCACTCTTTTTAGCATCGGGGCTTGTTGCTGATTGTGCAGTCGGGGCCCTGTGGAAACCTTCAAGTCCCTGGATCTCTGCAGCCTTGAATATGATCTGACTCACCAGGTTTAAAGTAGCATGGAGAACCTTTTATGAATCCATTTTTATGGACCGTTAACACGGGTCTCCCCACATGACGCTCGACCGTGGCAGTGTATCGCTGTAAGGCAGTTCAATTGGGCTCTGGATGACACAAGGGGGAAGAGAGATGTATCTATATATAATCAGTTGTCAGGTTTTGTTTAATTTATGGTTTGGCTATATAACTGTTAAGGAATTTGTGTGGTGACACGTGTCTAAAGCGTTCTGTTTTATAGAATGCAAACAGAAGTCTTGAAAAATGAGCACTTTTTTCCATGTTTTCCATGAGTGTGTGCTTTTTAGTCGAAGAGGTGCGGCACTTCGCTTCCCTTGTGTTCTTCAGAGCTATGTGGTCGGGATGAGTTTTGTTTCTCCCAGCGCCACAGTGGTTTCGTTAGATTACAGCCTATTAGGAAATTATTTCATCCATTTTCCCTAACTTCTGTGAAGTTGCATATTTGGCTCTCCTGGTCGAGTTTGCATATTCGGGTCTCGCCGCTAAATCGCTGCATTGAGGTGCACCAGGGCAGTGGTTTCGACAACGCAGGGTCCTGTGGCGCTAAACAATCGGGTCACACTTTTGACATTCTCAAAAAGAATTGGTATAGGGATAGTTCTACCAAAAAGAGAAATTATGATCCGAAATATACAATCTTTTTTGTGATCCACAGAAGAAATTGACTAGAAGTCATGCAGGTTTGGAACGGCTTCAGGGGAAATAAATGATGACGCAATTCTCTGAACTGTCCCTTTAAATTAAATCCAGACTGGTGTTCATTACAGACGAGCTAATTAATGTCTTATAGGTTTCCTCTTTATAAAAATTCAGTCTCTGAAGAATTGATTGCAGAGTATTTAATGCGGGCTGTTGAGTTTATCCTTCATCAGCCGGCTCAGACCTAAATGTGTTTTTTACACAACATATTCAATGACTTTCAGAACGAGGCCCCGTAACCGAAGAGAACAAGATTATTTGAAGTCTGAAGTCTTCCTATAGTGATGACATTCTTCACGTGTGACATTTTGTTCTAGTCTCTTGAGACCGACTATGATATACAGCTCCAATTTTGGGTGCAACCTCTTAACGTGTAATCTTTTGTGGTTTTTGTGCTATAGCTGTGGTGATATAGTTGATTTCTCTTATTACGATGACTTGTAGTCACGGTCATTATTTGATGTTCTTGCTCGTCAAAGAGCACACGCAGCCTTTTCAAGCAGTCGCCGAGATTAAAATCCAGCTGTGCCGACACGCAGACCTCACTGTCGCACTCGCTGAGCAAATTCTCCAGAATGTCGTCTTTCTCAATGCTAAATTGTTGCCTCCTCCCTCTCCTCAAAGTGGAAATTGAATTCTCTAAGTGTTTATTTCATGCTTTCGAGATCCCATGAACTAGTTAAGGCTTTGCCTGATCTGAGATGTGCAGGATCCGCTTATGACTTCGCTGAGCTTCTTGCTTCCATGAATCTGGCCTCTGATTGAATTTAGATCGTTCCACTTTCTCCTGTGGTTCAAGGCTGCTTTGTAGCCACATAATTCAAGTTACATATATAAAAACACGTCCAGGTCACATTTCAGCAAGAAAAATAAAGGACTGAAAATGTATTAAACACATCTTTGTCTCCCAGATGTTCACACATTCTTAATTCCTGCTGCATTATCATTACTTTAACATGCCATTTTTATATAGTATGCTTTACTCAAGAAATTCTTTAATGCAATGACAGATTTGTATTGAAATCTGTGTAAAGGTAGTCATTTGCAATGACAAAAAAAGGAATTGTATTTGCAATATAAACATGTGAAATAAAAATGGAAATGTATGACTTCCCATAATCCTAAAAGACCTGGGCATGTTCTTGATTAGATAATTCTGTGTCACCTCACCCACCAATTACGCTCAGTGATCACATTTAAACATTTTCCACATTGAGGACCGTTAAACCAGGAGGATATAATGCGCTCAGCGAATTCCCTTTTATATTAAAACGATTGCATTTTATTCATCAGTGGAGATGTTAATGTGGCCAAGCTTAGTCACATGGCAAGGCTTGTATACGATTTAGGAATCTGAATTTTTCACCTCCCTGCGGTTATCCCAATGTTCCTGAGCTAACACGCTCCTGCCACCGCTGACATCGTGTTTTGTTTGGTTGTTAGGCACAAGCGCCATCATTATGAGCGTTCTGTTTGGCATCGCTAATCGCTGCTACGACGAGCTAACGTTTAGCCAGTGCTTTGTGTGTTGATTTTCATTTTATTTTATTTTTTCTCCATTTGGCTTTCACAAGAGTGCCCAAAGCTGTACTAATGTAAGCATTCTCGAGTGACGCACTGCCAGGATACTGCTTTTATTTGGATCTTTGGATTGTATGGGAATGTGCTATCTTGTATTTAATATTTGGCACTTTGCTTGGGTGCAGTAGAACTGTTTCTTTTTTTCTCTAATGATCAGTGATCTCACTGAGCTAATTACTTCTGCGTGGATAATTTTTTTTTTACAAATTAGTGTCAACCATCCACACATAGCAATTTATGGGAAACGACTCCGTGCGGCTCATTTACAGTTTTGTGCATGAGGTTATTTTTCCTCAAGTGAGAAATTGCAGGATAATGTGATTTTCTTTGAGAATGGGTTTGTTCCTGATGGATGATATTCATTTCTCTGACTGGATCGTGTCTGTTTTGAGCAGACCTGTTAAATTCATTTAAATGAAACGCAAATTAACTCATTTTGAACCTTATAATACTGTAATGGCTGTCTTTTTTGTCGTTTTGTTTTATTCCTAACTTTTTGGGAAATGTAATGGCTTTTTTATGATTACTTCCAAGTTGTCTTGTAAAATCTCTTAAATTAAGGTTCAGGCTCAATTTCAACAAGGAAAGGTTTTATATATAAATATATATTATACTCCATTAAGGAATGTTTAGAACCATCTTACTCCAATGTGGATGTAGCCATTATTACGCCATTTTATGACTTTGTAAAAGAATTCACTGTGTGAAAATTGGTTTGCATTTTTGTATAATACAATCTGCTTTTTTGTTTGTTTAAAAGGAGAGAGGGAGGTGAAACTGGATGTTAAGGACAAGATTGAAAAAAAAAAAAAATATTTAACAGAAACCTGTGATATTGAGAAGAAAATGTAACTTGTGTACAACAATGATTCTAAATGAGAGGGATGGAATAAACAATATTGGTAACACTGCTATAAAGATGTGTGCTGGCTCCAGTTCTTGGGATTTATTTTGGTTTCTGAGAAACACTGAGCATTACGAGTGTAAAATATAAGAACAGCATTTCAGCATAATATGACATATGTTATAACTGTTAATATAACATCCATTCAGTGTCAACTTGATTGTGTTTACCTGTAGTTCTTGTCTGATGTTTGAGAATAAGACATGGAACTAGCAGTTTGTGCTCTCCTTACTAATTAAGGCCATAAATATTAGTCTCTCGACAAAAGGCACATGTTTAACATCAGTGATTCGATCATTTTTCCTTTTCAAAGATTTCAGGACCTGTCACTATACTAATAACAAACCTCTTTGATTCTGACTGCTAGGTTATCCTTTCCAGATTGGATAAGTGAGATGAATCAGCTTCTGATTGGTGTGTAAATCTCTAATTCGGTCCATGTCCTCTAGTGTTAGTGTGAACCCAAAAACCTGTGGAGTAATTCAAAAAACCTGCATTAAAACCACATACTGAAACTGTCAGTTTAACATTGTCTTTGAGATCATCCTTCATACTGCCACCTGCCAATATCTACTATAACTACATAATTACCTTCAGATATAATACCATTTTTGACATTTTTATCACAAACTTCAGCAATTGAGTCTCTGGTTGTTGTCCAAGCTCACCTGAACAGGTGTTTTTCGTGGAGATGTGGTCATTCCACGTGAGTTGGATCCCAGCTCACATGTCTCCCATCATGCAGCAAACTCAGCGCTGTCATGTCTGAATCATCCAAGCTGAACCCAAATACCTGAACAGCATAACGTTATGATTGCGAATTCAAAAAAGGATGATCTCAAAGAGAAATATTAACGGCTTTAGTCACAAAGTACAAACCGAAAAACATTTAGAGAGATAGAACATCAGCTTAGTAGACCATAGCTCAGCCTTTGTAAACTGGTGCAAAGATTTGTTGTTATATTCAATTGCATTGTTCAGCTAATTACTGTAAGGTCTGGTATGATTTTGTATGTGTTATTTTCTTTTGCATTAAAATTGCAGCTTTAAGATCAAGATACAAACTTACTTGGCAGTTTTCATGGACCCTTTCTGGTTTGGTGGACTTTGGAATTGTAACAACTCCATTCTGAAATGAAATGCAGAACCTAAATAAATGAGTAACATTAAAACTGATGCTTCGGATTTGTACTTGCTTGACATGCTACAAACTCACAGTTGGAAGATGATCATTGCATTACTGAAATGTGTTTCACAAATATTGTGCAGTTATACAGCATTGCTGGCTACTACGTGACTCATAACCCACTTTCAGTTCAGCTTACTTATGTAGAGTAACAGATCTGAAGTTAATAGGTAACATGCATTTAATCTTTATAGTTTGAGGGTGATTAGTTGGTTTAAATTTTTGGGTGAACTGTCCATATTTAGGGTGTGGTGAGGATCTGAAAAGCAAACTCTACCTGGATACTCCAGCGAATGCATATTTGTGAAGCGCTGCGGCCATATTTCTGGGCAAGCTCCATGACTGTTGGATGAGTGAGAGCTTGACCTTTGGCCAAAGGACAGTAGCCTTCAAAAACAATATTCTCCTTCCGGCAATATTTAACCAGCTCCAGGGGCTGCTGGAAGGGATGAAACTCCACCTGCAAGTAAATCAAGCACAGTGACAAGCTTTTGAAATAATGTCACATTGGTTTAAATAATATCGGATTGTCATTCAGCGTAACAGTCTTTATGTAAAAATTCAAACAACACGCTTATTCTGACTTACATATTAAAATGTATAAGAATGGGTTAGGGTTAGTATAAATAAATATAAATTCATTGTTCTGATTTGTAAAAAAATTCTTAGTGACAAATGGGCTAAACCTAGGGTAGTGGCAAATTAGGGAAAAAACAAAGTACAATGAGAACCAATTAGTATTTGGGGTGAAAGTAATTAGTCTTAATGTGTCATAAATTGATTTTTGTTGTAGATATGGCAGACAAAATTGTTTACTTAATGCCATTTTAGTGGGTGCTTTCTGTTAAATCAAGGAAAAATTTATAATTTATTTTTTGCTCAGAAAAACAAATGCTATCAAATTAAACAAAACTTTATACTTTTTTGGGGAGGGGAAACCACAACAATTTAAAGCAGTATTTCACATTGTTTTATGCTTAAACATTTTTTTTTTATTATATTGTTTGCATGTAATTTACTTAAAATTGCATTTTTTGATCCACCTCAAATGTTGACTACTATATATGTATATTTGTGTGTGTGTGTGTGTGTGTGTGTGTGTGTATATATATATATATATATATTTTTTTTTTTTAGAATTTAAAAAAATATATATTTCCTTGATGTAATTTCTTAAAAAAAAAAAAGTTTTATAACTCTACATAGAGAACACATTGGCTATTAACTACAAGGATTTTTCTCAAACTAATTTGCTGCTTACAGGTAGTAGTTATGTTTATGCATTGAATAGATTTTAGGGGTCTAGAATATGGTCAGGCAGATATTGTGTGTTTAAGCACTAACAACAGGTAACTAGTTACAAATAAGTAACTAGTTAATAGTAATTATTTTAGTGTTCCCTAAAATAATTGTTCTTATCTCTTTAGCCATACCTGGTTAACATGAGGCACAATTCCAGCACGATCCTTTAACTCGTCTAAGTGGTGTATGAGAAAGTTACTCACTCCAATGGCACGACACAAACCTGCAACAAAGAGGGGACGTTACCTACAAACTTTCATGTCTAAATTGTAGACTGAACCTAAAAGAGCATGAACCTTCATCATAAAGCTCCTCAAGAGCTCTCCACGTCTCTGCTCGAACCTCACGACTGGAGACGCCTGGGACCATGCAGTCCGGCCAGTGCATCAGATACAGGTCTGTGAAAAGAAAGTGGATTCAAACCTGTAGCACCTCTCAACTCTACCTTTGACTTACAAAGTCCCTCATGTACCTAAATAATCAACCCCCAGCCTGGCACAGGAGTCCCGGCAGGCTTGTTTGGCGGTCTGGTAGCCGTAATCTCCTGGCCATAGTTTGGTGGTGAGCCAGAGCTCCTCTCGTGGTACTCCACCATCAACCACAGCTTTCCCCAAAGCCTCTTCACAACCATAACGCTTGGCTGTGTCTATATGCCTTATGCCACACTCCTGTAGAGCATAGAGCACTGTTTCATGACTGTAACCTCCACTATGAGAAGTTCCTGAGGAGTAAGAGAGGACAGTAATTGTTATAATAAGAGATGTAACACTGCTAAAATTGAACAGTTATGCTTTGTGTACGTTACCAATGTCGGTGTCACTAACAAAAAACTAGAAGCATGGAAATATTACCAAACACGGCCGGTGTTACACCAAATTCTGTGACTATTATATTCTGTGTATATAGTAGGCACTGTTGTCACTGTTTGGCTTGAACTCGATCACACAGGCGGATTGAATATGCAAAGCACTTATTGTTATTTTAACTTAGGGTCATTGTCTTGTTGGAAGGTAAACCTTCGGCCCAGTCTGAGGTCCTGAGCACTCTGGAGAAGGTTTTGGT
>JAUCMT010000047.1:909282-920000 GCA_032357475.1 Enteromius thamalakanensis
GCTCGCCCCCCGGACAGCACGCCACATATGCTAAACTTTATCCTTCTTGATTATGAGGAAGCGCGAACTCTTGAATGAAGGTGTAAAACAGTGTCACAGCATGAATACTTACGACCATGTGATGTTTCAGTTTTTCCTTTTTTAATAAATCTGCAAAAATGTCAACAATTCTGTGTTTTTCTATCAACGTGCAGTGCTGTGTTTACATTAAAGAGAAAAAAAAATTACTTAAATGATTTTAGCTAATGGCTGCAATTTAACTAAAAGTGAAACATTTAAGGTGAACGTAATTTCACAAAGTACAAGATGTTCCTGGATCAAGGTCCTTGTTGATCCAGGAACAACATTCCAATCAACCAATCAGAATTGAGGAATTTGTTTCTGGAAATATCTGTTTTAGACTAACAATCAGGGTTAGGTGCTGCTACACACTTCTTAATCAGCTATCATTTCTCACTGATGTAAGGCATACATTTTGGGTAGGGATTGGAATAAGTCTGTATCTTTGGAAAGTAATGTTGATCATGTCTTACTTGGCAAAATAACAGCAACCACAATTTAAGGGGTCTGAATACTTTCCGTACCCACTGTATATAATGTTTGTTCATGTCAGTCTGTTTAGAACAGTTCATTCGGCGCACGCGATCATAAACAGCGTGCACGGGCGCCATGAACCTGTACGCTGTTTGCGTAAGTTACTCAATCCGCCTGCGTGATCAAGTTAAACCCGAACAATGACAACAGCGCCTACTAGGGCCACAGAATTTGGTGTAACACAACGACAAGAAAGGATTATAAACACTTTGTTGTCATGAAAAAGCTTGTTCTCACCTAAACCCAGAATGGGAATGTTGCGTCCATTGGACAGCGGTACAGTAGGGCAGCTGCTGGGAACTGTCACCATATTGCAGTCTGCAGCTCACTTGCTCTTCTGGAAACCCTTATTACATGACATAAAACGATTCGAGGTGTATTCGGTAAACAAAACGATTAATGCTAAACGGGATACCGCTGCGGTTACAGGGCATGCGCACATCGGTCGCTGGCTCACTACCGCTCTCTACTGGACAGAACGCAGGCGTGTCATGAAACTGAATAAAATGGTGATACATATTAAAACTACATCAAATTATCTACTTTTCTCAATTAACACTACTGTAACAAAACGTCAAAATAGTATATAAAAGCTACATATATTTCTCCACCTTCTACCTTGCGCTGGTTTTTTACAACGAACCGACTGTTCACTATAAGAGGCTCAGTACGCATGCGCGAGAAAGTAAACTTCCTTCTGGGATCATATGATGGGAGTACCATGAGGTATTTCTTGGTTTGTCTCGTTTCAGATTGCTTATCTACTCATACGTGTTTGTCATGACAGATCTGGGGAGATTGCTTACTAAATGCATGCGTTAAATCGTCGCGTGCAGTCTCCAGCCTTCAAGCATGTTTATGATTCACACAATACTTGAGTACTTCAAACTGTTTTCATGCATTACTTTTTGTTTGGTGTGTTTGCTCGATATGGAACTTTTTTTTATTTTGGGGTAATAAAATGCTTTCAATGCACCTGGAACATCTGGGAATAGAACCTGCCAAGAAATGACCACAGTAAAATTGTGTGAATGCAGTCATTTACATATTTAACGTTACCTATAAGAAAAATGCTTGTCCCTTAATAAATTCAATTCAATCCAGAATTAATTAAGTATGCAAATACAGTAACTGATCCACAATCACGTATATCTTCTAACTAGGCAGATTAACATTCTTTAAGTTTAATTGAATATGTGCTATATTGTTGATCCCCTTTGTCTTTATATCTATATCTATATATTTGAGCTGTATACTTGTGTTTATTGTGCAAAAAAAAATGTTTACGTATTTCTGATGAAGAAAGAAAATCGTACAGGTTTGCAGGACCATTAAGTGCGTGAACCAACTCTTTAAACCTCTTGTCTTCTCAGGATTCGTTGGTGCTGCTGCAGGTCTCTGGGCCGTGTGCGGACACACTTCATCATTGCCTCTATACTGTTGCTGCTTTTGGCCGGAGTCTCTCTGACCTTCTTATTGCCTAACAATGAAGACGGCAGCATTCTCCGAGAGCTCCGTCAGAGCTCCAACAAGTCGCTCCCTCAACTGGACCCTGAGGATAGTTTTACTATAATTATGCAAACCTATAACCGCACTGATATTCTCCTCAAGCTCCTCAATCATTATCAGGCGGTGCCTCACCTGCAGAGCATCCTCATAGTGTGGAACAACCCTAGCGAGTCACCGCCCAGGAAACTGTGGGATGAACTCGGCCCACACCCGGTGCCCGTCATCTTCAAAGAGCAGAGCTTTAACAGAATGCGCAATCGCCTGCAGCCTCACCCCGAGATCAAGACTGATGGTGGGTGTGTGATTCTCACATGAACGAGAGATTTCCTAACCTAAACACCCTTTTACATTTAGAGCCAATGACATATATAAAAATATAAATTAACATGCACATTAATGTGCTTTTTTTACATTTAACAGGGACAGTGCTGATTAACAACACTAAATTATATTAAATGTCTGCTTTAATGTTTCAAATAACTTTTGTGGAAAAAAATGTATAAATATATTATAATATATGAAAGAAACTGATCATACTATATTTTATTTGAAATAACTTATTGGTGATAAATAAGTAAAACTTAATAGGTTTTAAAAGGATATTGGCAAAGATTTAAGATTACAATTTGTATTTTAGAGCCACACTATGAATCTTAAATAGTGTATTATGGCCATGATTCTTGTTTTAAATATGATCATGCTAAATATATCACTTTAAATATGACAATGAAGTGGGTGAAAAAATCTATGATGGTCATTGTATTTTGCTCAGGAAAAAAAACGGACACCTTCTGAAAATATATGAAAAAAGGACAGAATGTCAGACAAAAAACAGAAAAAAATAATTTATAAAAATTCACTATTTTTTCTCAAGTTTTTTTCTTACACACTTTTTAATTTCTAAATATGTACGTTTTTGTGGAGTTACTCAACATGACAGATTACAACCTGAAGTATATTCCCTTTATTCTGGTTGGACTGTTTGTGGACTTTTTATTTATTTATTTGTTTGTTTTAATACAATGCAAAATAATCTAAATAAATCTAAATGCACCATAGAATAAGTTATGGTGTGTATGGATTGTATTTTATTGTGCAATATTTTTTTTAATTAATAGATATGAAATACAAAACTCTTTTTTTTTTACGTATGTGTTTAAAACAAACAAAACAGAACTCCTTTGAAGAAGGAGTCAAAATTGGAAATTCTGTCATTAACCCTCATTCATTCATCTTCAGAACACAAAAGAAGGTATTTTGAAGAAAGGTGATAATTAAACACTTTTGGTGACCATTGACTTCTCACAGAAGAAAGGCATACAAGAACTGCCCCTTTGTGTGTTTAATGTGTGCTTGTCTGTGAGACTGTACTGACGTCACTGTCTTCCCCTGGACAGCTGTTTTGATGCTAGATGATGACACGCTGGTCAGTGTTCCTGATATCAGCTTTGCGTTTTCTGTCTGGAAGGTAAATAGGAAACTTCGTCTGTGCTTTACTTGTGTGAATGCCCTTTCAAAGACACCGACCCTAACTGATGGTTTTTATGCTGTGTTGTAGCAGTTCTCAGATCAGATTGTGGGTTTTGTTCCTCGTAAGCATGTGAGCACAGCATCTGGAGTGTACAGCTACGGCAGCTTTGAGCTTCAGGATCCAGACGAAGGTGGAGGTGACAGGTGAGACTGGCCAGATATCAGCTTTAACAGGTCAATGCCAAATGCTGTCAAATTATCTGTGACATGCATGAACCAGGAGTTATTGGGCAGGGGTCACAGGTGCATGATATTCTAAAGGGAATAAACTTACTTTGCTTCTGAAATAACAACCTTAATTCCCGTTTGACTACAACCACCCGTCCTCTAACAAACACGTCACAATCCAGTCCATTCCTGACTGATAAGCACTCAAATCTGCATCTTAAACTCAGAAATATGATTCAGTGTCATGTTTATTTTTGTCCTGTCTATTAATTTATTCAGCCACACAAGTTAATGTCATCAGCCAGTTTGACTGTGTCCAGATTCAGATATCAAATAATTAGATTTTTATATCAGGCTATGGTTAGTTCAGGTTGGTAAATGTCATGTAGATTTTATAAATATATGTATATATGTCATTTTGCAGATAACTATGCATTCAAATGGATCTAAATCAAACTGCAGTTGCATTATTTTGGTTAGGATAAAAAAAAAATACAGCTTACTAACTCGACAAAATGCAAAAAAAAATGATAACATAAAAAAACATGATTTTTGAACATTTCAATATATATATATTATAACATTACTTTTAAACTGTTATTTATTTCTAGATTTTTTAAATATACCAGCATAAATGTGGTCTTATGGCTCCTGTAGGTATTCGATGATCCTGGTGGGTGCAGCGTTCTTCCATCGGCGCTTCCTGCAGCTGTTTCAAGAGCAGCCGGGTGAAGTACACGCTCTGGTGGACCAAACGCAAAACTGTGACGACATCGCCATGAACTTCGCCGTGGCACGTCAACTCTCACGGGCGTCAGGACTCCAGCGGCCCTCCGGGGTGTTCGTGAAGCCCGTAGACATGCGCAATCTGGAGAAGGAAGCCAGCAGCGGGTATGTGGGCATGTGGCACAGAGCGGAGCACATGCTGCAGCGCTCCTACTGCCTCAACAAGCTGACGCACATCTACGGGAACATGCCGCTCCGCTACTCCAACATCATGATCTCACAGTTTGGCTTCCCCAGCTATGCTAATCACAAGAGCAGGATATGATGTCAGCACATTTGAAAGACAGGTACAATCTGAGTTATACCATCTCAAAATGTAAAAATCTTTTTAACTGATATATAGTACTGCTATTTGTCTTGTACAGCTCACATATGTCCAGTAGATGGAGTTTAAAATGTAGTGCCTCCACCTTTACCAACGTAGTATAATGTAGGTGTTTGTTTGTTTGTTTGTTTTTAAAGCTAATTATTAAGCTGTATTATTTTGAGTAACAAATATTATTATCAGCAGCAGCAGCAGCATCCACAAGGAAAAAATTAAGAATTTACTTTTAATAAAAAATGTACTACTTTAAAATATTTAAAATAATATTTAAAAATACTACAGCATCATAATTTAACTGTGACAAAAAATCAGCAAACCATCTGTATTATTATTATTATTATTATTATTATTATTATTATTATTATTATTATTATTATTATTAGTTTTTTTTTTTATGTACCTTAGATTTTAACTTGTAAATAATTCTGAATAAAGAGTATAATTGTAAACTTTTGTGGTAAGCAATCATTTATTTATATGTATATATATTAGTGCTGTCAAACAATTAATCGTTTAAAAGTTTTTTTTAAATAGTATATCTTTGTGCACTCTGTATATTTATTATTTAAATATAAATGCACACACATACAGTACTTAAATATTTTTTTATATTAATATAATTTATATTAAAATATTTAATATATAAACGTAACAGATTTTCTTAAATATATACATACATAGGTGTGTGTGTATATGTGTATGCGCATATATATAAATAAAATACACAGTACACTACATATAGTATGTGAACAAAACTTTATTTTGCATTATACAAGTTATTATTAAATTATATTAAATTTTTTAAATTATAGGGATTTACTTACGATTTATCTTTTGACAGCACTAATGTGTGTGTGTGTGTGTGTGTGTGTATGTATGTATGTATGTATGTATTCTTTTTCTCATTTTAACACGCTTGTTTTACTTCAGTAGTCAGATTTTCATTAGATTTACCAAGCAGCAACCCAGCAGTACCACAACTGAAAAATATACATGAATATCACCATAAACTACACAGGATCTGCTTTAGAAAATCATTTATTAACCATTAAATGCAGAAACAGTGAAAGTACATAAAACCCCAGCAGATCAGTATTTGACTAAAGGAGCCAAAATATAACATGCCAAGATACACATCCAGAGAGCAAAGCTAAATCTTCTCTCCATTGTAAAATACGGGTCATAGCAACAGAAAAACACTTAACCTCTGAAAGAGAAAGTACCATCGACTTCCTTTACTTTATGTACGCTGCCTAAAAATCCAACAATCACAAAGTTCACATCATTTAAGAGTCTGATAAATTAACTTTCACTTTTAATTTGAAGCAGAGCAAAACATTGAGTGTTTTTCTGGCATTCCCTGGAGGAGCACAGTCTATGTGGCAGTCCAACCCACAAGTTACAGTATTATTCTTTCTGGTTAATTTCCACTTGAAACTGCATTGTCGGTGGAAAAAGTTGCCCTGTGATAACATATTTGGCCCAAAATGCAAAGTTATGGCTAAACTGTGCAGTGGACCCTTAAACTTTGCATTTAGCGGATTTAAGTAGATGAATGTTTTTATGGAAGTGTGACAAACTACAAAAGCTTTAGCGTGTGCATATCTGCCGCCTTGAGATGAATTCCTGAGTCTGTGATTTCTAATTTAGTCTTGTTTTTAAAGACGTGTCACCCCTTCTGATAAGAATGTAGGAAGGGCAGTGTAAATTTATTGTGTTTAAAACAACCATAACATTAATGTCCGACTCCAATACAGCATTATGTTCACTTCTAAGCATATTTGTTTTTGTCTCTCTTCCTGCATCTTTATCAAAAAGGGGTGAAAATTTACTTAAACCAGACTGAACTAAAAAGCCTGATCACAGACCACCTCAGGAAGGCACATGAGCGATTTCCTGTGATGTTAGTTCTCAGTCAACACCTACATAATTCTATACAGCCATCATAGACAAAATTATGGTTTCATGTAATCAGTCCAATTTCGGTGTGTTGGGTTTCTGAGAGCTTTTGGCATTTCCACAACAGCAATTTTAATCAAGCCCGTCTGAAATGGCTTTTGTTTGACAGTTGTTTTGAAGCACGGGATAATCACTGTTTTAAACTGCAGGAGTACATTTCAGCACTTAAGAGTGTTAGATCAGGAATGAAACCTGATGAAATCATGATAACAGAAACAGGAAGGGGATTCAAAATGCCTGTAACAGTAAGCTGCTTGAATGAACCCTAAACTATTTGTTGCATTGTTTGTAGAGGAAAGGAGTTTCCTTTTATCTGAGCCCAAATTAAAACTTGAAACAGTATGAATTTAGTGAAATATGGTCAAACAAATCTGTAAAACTAAAACCAAAAAACTATTAAGACTATTTGATATTTAAAAAAAAAAAGTAAAAAAAACTTTTTTTTACTTGATGAACAAAAAAAGGTTTTTACAGTGTTGAAAGTTTTTTTTTGGCTCCATTTATTAAAAAAAAATAAATAAATAAATTGTATTGCTATTTTCATTTTTTTAAAAAAATTTTTATTGTTTAATCAAATAATGTAACCTTTATGAGCATAAGAGACATTTGAGAAATGTAAAGTTGAGTCTGTTTAGCTGAGTGGGATTATACTGGAGTCGCTCAGGGCTTTCTTTCTGCAGTGTCGGATCAGCAGTCCTGCAGCGGTCAACAGAGACACTGACCCTACAGTCGGCACTATGACCACAGGCAGGTCCGGCTTGCTCCAGGTGTCGTCTTGTGCTGCTGCTTTAAAAAAAAAAATAGTAAAAATTAACAAGATTTGAGAAACACAAATCTAACTGGAATATTCCATCCTCGCTGCTATAATGTCAGTACAGTCACTCCAAAAGAGTGGTGTAGATTTGCTTGATAAACAACACCAAAGTAATTTCATGGTTGTTGTTGATAGTTTCAGTGCAAAGCAGGGTTATTATTGGTAGCGAAGATCAAAATAAAATAAACAGTAGATGGAAAAAATCAAATCTTAAACATTTTTTGCCACTAAAATGAGTTTAAATACTATAAAAGGCGGTCAAATTGGGAATAACCAGATAAATAAAACGCAATCAGCGTTTACCTACTGTAAAACTAAAACTGAAATCAAATTAACATTGATATTTAAATAAAAGCAAACATGAATGAAAACCACTAAAACTAAGTGTATAAATAATATTAAAATACTCCCATGCAATAACGTTTCCCAAGCATCATCTCCAGAAAGTTATAAATTCACCTTGGACTGTTATGTTGATTGTGCTTCTCTCAATGCCAAACTCATTTTTTGCTTCACAGATGTAAATCCCTGCATCTGTTACTTGGATTGTGATGTTTAAATGCACAGTTGATTTTTGGGGGTCTCCTGTTGCATTGCTCTGGGACTGTTTGTACAGCTTCAGTTCTGCTGGCCTGCCATCTGAAGAACAGACTATGCTTATCTCCTCTCCTTCTTTGGGCTGTTCTTTTTGGCTTAACTGGATTTTGGGGATGTTTGGGGGACCTGCGTTTAAAAAAAAAAATAAAATAAAGTTACAAATCATGGTCAGGTTTAAAACGATTACACAAGACAGCTGATTTCATCATGAGTTCATTTACTCACCTACAACAATGACTTTTATTTTCGTTTGCTGGCTTCCCACGCCATTGCTGGCATTACACAGATACCAACCTGCCTGAGACCAGGAAGCATTGTTTATGATCAGCTTGTGGTTCTGACTCAGGCTCCGTTCAGGCTCAGTCTTCCCTAGTTTCCACCACGAGATCGTTGGTTCGGGGTTTCCATCTGCATGACACGCTATCTCCAGACGTTCACCAATCTTTACCCTGGTATTATTACTGGAAACTCTTATAGTCCCTGGTCCATCTGCCAAAGAAATTGAGTTTTCATTGATGACACATGAAAAGTGAATCAAAGGGTCAAGAACTAAGAGACCGAAATACCCTTGACATATTAGACACATTTTGACACGAGAGGTCATTGTACTACAATGTGACCAGACATGACTCTTCCCATGGACACACTCTGCACAGGATTTCCAGATTGCCTAAAATAACCAAATGTTGCTTAATGGCTGAAATGATGGCCTCCAAAACTGGAATATTTGTATTGTTTGCAAAAGTTTTCAGAAAAAAAAGTTAAGTATACCTTTGCAATATTTATTTTGAATAGTTTTTAAACAGATTATTTGATATGTACTGAGTATTTGTTTGTTTTTTTAACTGAAATTACTGCAGCATCCACCTGTTTTAATTTTGATAACATAAGTGGACCTTCAAGAACAGTACCAAGTGTAAAAAAACAAAAACAAATTCCAAAAAAGTTCATGACCCCTTTAATTTATGTTCAGTACTAGTTAAGCTCAGTGGCCTGCACTTATGAAAATGATGATAATTACAAAATTAATTTATAAAAATAAGTCTGTGTTATACTGAGAAGTGTTAAGAGTGTACTAGATGTAAGCAATATACGTTCATTATTTATATGTGAAAAATCATTTAATAACTGTTTTCTGTTTAAAGTTTTAGCCAGTATTAGCCAGCTTTGAAAAAGTCTAAAAAAAAAATTTAAGAAAAAAGATTAAAGATAAAAAAAAAGTGTGCAATTTTACAGCTTCTTTAACAGAAGAATTAAGTGTTCTCAGAAGCAAAAATAGTCTCTATTTACTTCCATTGTAATTGCCTCTATGTAATCTTTATTTTTTTGGCAACATGCTGTTTAGCTTAAAAGGTTAGTTCACCTAAAAATGAAATTCTACCATTTACGTGCCCTCAAGTTGTTTTAAACCCATTTGAGTTTTTTTCTTTTATATTCAACAAGAAACTACAATAACAGAATTCTTGAGTGAAATATCTCTCTTACTGGTACTGAAACCAGAATATTCCATTAATAAAAGTTCATTACCCAACTTACATTCAGCAGTTGTTGTTTTCTCTTCTTTGTTCAGTTTCAGATTCAGCTTTGCCTTGCAGCTGATATTCTTGCCCAGATCATCAACAGTAGGTGTGTAATTGAACACGGAGGAATAATTCTGAACATGGTCTATATGTTTTACTTCAGGATCTTCCTTATAGATGATCTTACTTCCACGAAGCCACTGAATATGAAACATGTTCGCAGGGTAAATGTTGTGGACAGTGCAGATCAGCTTCTGGGTTTGGTTTGCTATCAAACTCTTTATTTTGGGCAGTATGGGAGCTTCTGGAAATGCTGCAGAAAATAAACACCATCATACACAATAAATATTGTGTAATATACCATTAAACCAAAATAATACAATAATAATAATAGCCTAAATATAATTACCATAGATACAGTATTAGTGATATTTTTTTAGGAAACATTATCATAGTTTATAAAAACATTATCAGTTTGATAACACATTCTACACATACTCAGAAACAAACCTTGCTGAGACATGATAACATAATTCCTTAGCTTTTCAGATATTATAGCCTAAATAAACAGAAGAAATCTGCAGCTATACTATAACTCTGACATTTATGTCACTGGCTTAAATAACTTAATTTATTTTATTTTCTTTTAATTTAATATAAATAAGTTTTTCCTTCTGAAATCAAGCCATTCTCAAACGCATGTCGTGTGGCGTAACACAGACAGAGGCCACTCCTACAATAGTTGATTGACAGGAGCGTGTCACACAGACTGAACTGGTGTATTAACTCAGACCCGCCCTGAGTGAGTCGACTGAGAGATTGAGGTGTTTTGTTGTTTAATGTACACTCAACAAAAATATAAACGCAACACCTTTGTTTCTGCTCCGATTTTTCATGAGATGGACTTAAAGATCTA
>JAUCMT010000047.1:936038-963151 GCA_032357475.1 Enteromius thamalakanensis
TGAAGTAAAAAGTACGATCCTTTGCTTAGGAATGTAGTGAAGTAAAAGTAAAAGTTGCTGAAAATAAAACTACTCCAGTAAAGTACAGATACTTGAAAAATGTACTTAAGTACAGTAACGAATTACAATTACTTCGTTACTGTCCACCACTGGACAACATAAAAGAAATTGGTTCGAAATCTTTGCAAAGATTTAATTTTGGGTACGATGCTAAAAGCTGTGTGGCCAGTTCCTCCTATTCTTCTTTGCAGTGTTGGTGCACAGCAATTTTCAGATATTTGCAGATATGTTCAGTCAGGTTTGAGCCTGGGCTCTGGCTGGGCCACTCAAGGACATTCACATAGTTGTCACATAGACACTTCTTTGTTATCTTAAGGGCCTTTTTCCTGTTGGAGGAAGAACTTTCGCCCCAATCTGAGTGTCCAGAGACCTCTGGTGCAGGTTTTCAACAAGGAGGTCTCAGTATATTACTGCATTCATCTTTCCCTCAATCCTGACTAGTCTCACAGTTTCTGCAACTGAGAACCATCCCCACAGCAGGATGCTGCCAGCACCATGTTTCACTGTAGGCAGGTGATGAGCAGTGCCTGGTTTCCTTTAGACATGACACTTGCCATTCAGGCCAAAGAGTTCAATTCTTTGTTTCATTAGACCAGAGAATTTGGTCCAGAGTGCGTTTTGCTGTGGAGTGGCTACTGTTTTGCCACTATACCATACAGACCTTGCTGGTGGAGTGCTGCTGAGATGGTTGTTCTTCTAGAATCTAGAAGGTTCTCCCATCTCCACAGAGAAACGCTTGAGCTCAGTCAGAGTGACCGGGATCTTGGTTACCTCCTTGCCTAAGCTTCTCACTGTAACTGTGCTGCAAATTGTTCTGTACCCTTCCCCAGATCTATGCCTCGTACAATCCTGTCTCAAAGGTCTACAGATGCTACAGCCTTGGAATAAGGCTGTAACATAAAACGTGGACCAAGGGAAGTGCTGTGCAAAATATTTTGCAGATAGATAAACATATTTACCTGAGATGTGTGTTATCCAGGCTGTTGGAGGCACCATGACCGGGCGTCTGGGCTTGAAGCGCCAGTGTCCCCTCCAGGCCGACCCATGGGACATGCCTTCATTGATGTCTGTAAAGGGAGGAAGAGGATATTGCTGATGAAGAATCACGTCCCCCTGTTCACCCTCATATAAACCAGAGGTAGCTGGAACATTCCTGGAGTCACAGAACAGAAGAAAGAAGTTGCGTTTCTCTCAGCTCCACCTGCAAGAGCTACGAAACACAGGTAAGAGCGGCTCAGGTGACGGCCTCGGGTTACAGCTCAGCAGCTCCGGTGCTGCCAGAGGCTTTCGGTTACTAATTCACAGAGAGGTGGGAACGTCACTCCTGAATTCTCCCTCGGGCCGGGCTTGCGATACGACCTCTGTGGCACATTCGTATTGTTCTCCGTCAATCTCTGTTACAATAAAGTGGCGTGGGATTTGGAGTCTGGATTATTCACGGGTCAGGGCTGTGAGGCAGCGCTGAGGTAACACCTGAGACGAGGACATGCTCAGAGGCCAGAGGCCAAATGAAACAGGGTTTCTAATAACAGGCAAGGTCACCCAGAGCGTTACAGGAGAGCTTATCAGCACTGTAGATATTTGAGAAACGCTGGAGGAGGAGCTCTTCCTCACCGGACACGGATGGAATGAAAAAGCAGCAAGATATCTTAAGTACTGCTTAACTTGACATGCTTTGGACATGTAAAGTGTGTCAGGCAGAGAAGTACGACGGCATCTGTAATTATGACATGGCTGACTGGAATGCTTGATTCTGACTGGTCCATCTCAGCAATTACACAAATATTTCTGCATAATGTGTGTGAACCGTATACCATTGCCCCATGCATTTCCACGCAGTGCTGTTAAATTAATTAAAGTATTGAGAATTATTTCCATTTATTAAGATAAAGCTGAAGAAATTGCAAATATAAGATGGTAAACTTAAAAAACTTGAAATGTTAGGAAAAAAATGTAACAAAAAAAGTAGTCTTAAATTAATTTAAAAACAGCACACAACTAAATGACACAAATGTACACTTTGCAATCGGTTAAGAAAAACTGAAATGATAAAATATTAATAGTACATAAATAACTTTAAAATAGCACTGTTTCCATCAGTGTAAAATAATTTGCGTTTTTAATAAATGCACTGAGCTGATAATATACAGTTAATATCCACATACGATTATTTGTAAACTAAAATGTGTTGCAAAACATTTGTAATACATTCTGATCATCAAATGATTTATCAGTAGATCAATATTTGAGATTTGATCATCATTTTAACTGCATAATTTGAAAATTAGTCAGAATTAGGTCCTATTAAGTTGTTATAAAAACAGTGATCTAATAATGAACGCATATCCCCTTTTGTGCACAAACACTCGACCTGTCCCGTCATCACACAGTCAGACCTCATCATCCATTGTCGTCTAAACCCACTCATTTAAATCAGCCAATTAAGTAGCAGCTTACAGTGTTTGTGGAAAAGAAGTTCAGGGTCAAAGTCGCTGTACTAATCTCATCATCAGAGGAATGACTGCTGAACTGTGAGTGACAGAGACGGAGGTCACCTGACCTCCAGCAGAAGCAGACCAACATCTAAAGCAACTGGTGGTTAAAACTATTTATATGATAACAATTTGCCATAAAACAATTCATTTTAAATGATTTCAAACAGGACATAAACTGATAAGTTCAGCTCACTGTGAGTTCCACCAATTTCCTGTTTGTTTGTTTTTAAGATTTTCACCCTTGTTCTTTATTTATTGAATGTATACGTGTAGTATACTTCAAATCTTAAAAACGCATACATAAAACAAAAACTAAGGGTATGAACTAAAAAGCCACTGTATTTAAGAGAGTTTGTTAACACTCTCTCAAGTAGGCTACGCTTTTAAAACGTGCATTGTAATGTCGTCTAGTTAGTTCTAACAATATATTATTTCGTTCTGCAACAAAATTAACGATACATATTTAAGGTTTTTAGGGATTAAGGTAGTTAAATAATTACAATAAAAACATTAAATCTTATGTCTTACGTTTTACGTTTAAATTGTAATTTAATTGTAAATAATAACTATTTATTTGTTTAATTTTAAGCCGAACCATTTTTTGCATGCATCAGAGAACTAGAGAACTAAACGCCAATTGGCTGGTCAAGGTAGGCGTGATGATGACGTCAGCAGAGCGTATCCAAAAACAGAGAGTTTAAAGATGGGAGATGAACAACTAAATACCACTCGCGGTTCGCTATTACAGGACGTCCAGCTTCACTTTTTTCCTATGAAACATTTTCTGTCACATAATTAGCGATTGTAGCCTTACATTATGGTTGGTTTTGTATTACAAGCTGTTGTTATGTGCTCGGTGAGCTTTGTTATTGATATCGCGGGGTTCCAGGATGTTGATGTGGAGTGAGAGATCTCCCTCCCGTATCATCTCTGTGAGAGTTTCGGGCAAACATGGCGGCCGTGACACCAGTGCGGTGTTCTCTGAGAATACTGAGACGTCTGGTGAGTTTATAAACCATGATGCTTTCCTTTAAACGATATCGCAACGTGCCAGTGTCAAATCTTTTTAAGCGAGCATGCACGACTTTAACATATAATGAACTTCCGAGGTGGTCAGTCCAGTCAGTCACTATTTACTGCATTCTCTAATCAAACAAAACAGACCCAGTGTCATGAATGTCATGCAATGCTATGCAATAAATCTGTGTCTTGTATCTATTTTCTCGGAGACCTTAATGTATTAGTTAAAGCAGTAATTGAGTAGAAGTGTTTAGTTGTCTTGCTCTTTGTGTGCATCACAGCCCCGGGTCTTATCCCATCGCCTCCAGCAGTGTCCCATGCTCCAGGCTCTTGGACCGGCCCCAGTATTTCACATCTCCACACCCCTCACTTCAGTCCACTGGAGAGGCTTCAGATGCAGCCATGGTATGTGCTGCAAGCATGAATGTTCAAACAGCTTGTACAACACTGTATCAACCCTTATTATGTCATTTCTGACTGATGCTGTTTTCATTTGTTTGTACTTTTAGTGGCATCTGGACAGGTGTTGCAGTTTAAACTCTCAGACATTGGAGAGGGCATAATGGAAGTGACAGTAAAAGAGTGGTAAGCTTTTGTAAAATGCATTTATAAACCATTAGTCGGTGACGTTTGCATTTATTTTTTAAAATGCTTTATCCATTATTAGATGTATACATCATATTATATATCAAATTCTTACAATACATTAAGCTAATATAAAGACACTATAGGGATATTACTGATTAGATAAAATATAAAAGCCATCTGCTGCAGAAATGATTATCTACAACACAAACAATGAACACTGTATTAACTCTACGTCATTTATAATAATACACAATAATATATTAATTATTATACAATTAATCTGATGTATGAAAAACATTCTTCTTATTACGACTTCTAAGTGGTATTTGCCCACTTTAAGGAAAGTAATTTAAGTAATTAGGCAAAATATGAGACTTATAATGCATTATTATTCTGAAAAATATAATCCATTGTAACTTAAGTGGATGAATCACGTTCATTGTGTTATAAATGATCGTACTTTTTAAAACTAGAACCACAAATAAGTAAATATTACACATTAAAACAGTTCTAATGAATATTAATGAGATGAGACAATATATTATTAAATTATTTATAATGCATTACTCCTTAAAAAAGGCCTTGTAATGTATTCTAAATAAGGGCTTCATAGAAAGCATTACCAAAATTGTCCATAACCTGCATTTAGAAATATATAGGATGCATTTTAATTTATTTGCAACTTTTGCTTCTCTGTCGTTATGCAGGTATGTCAAGGAAGGGGACCGGGTCTCCCAGTTTGACAGCATTTGTGAAGTCCAGAGCGACAAAGCATCCGTCACCATCACGAGCCGTTACGACGGCGTCATCCGTAAGCTGTATTATGACGAAGATGCTATCGCACATGTTGGTTCACCTCTTGTGGACATTGAAACGGACAGAGCTCTTGGTCAGTGACTGCTGTGGATCTTATGCTTGATACTGACTTTGAAATGCCCTTCCAGTTCTGTCGTTGTGTAGTAACTGTTGGTTGCCTGTTGTCCTGCAGAGGGCGCCCCAGAGGAAGATGTGGTAGAGACTCCAGCAGTATCCCATACACAATCGCAAATCAAGGGCCAAAAAACCCAGGCGACACCAGCGGTGCGCCGTCTGGCCATGGAGAACAATGTAATTTAAATTGCATCAGGCTGTAACCAACCTACAACACCCTGTGATTGTGGCTTTATTGTGGTCTGATCTTTATATCTGTCCTCTGCTAGATTAAACTAAGCGAGGTGGTCGGGACGGGAAATGAAGGACGTATTTTGAAAGAGGACATTATCAATTTCTTAGCCAAGCAGACAGGAGCTATCCTCCCGTATGAAGTCCAGAAAACCCCATCACCCACTGCAGATACCCCACCCAAAGAAAAGACACCCATCATGGCTCCTCTGGCGATCCCGAGACCAGTCTTCACCGGGAAAGACAGGACAGAGCCTCTGAACGGTGAGGGTTTATGTTGTTTTACATGGGTCATGCATACAATCATTTAAAAACCCCTCTTTTGTGATGAGCATGTTTTTAATTTCAAAATTATTAAAGTCTATGTGGAGAGGTATTAAAAAGACCTAATCTATTTACTCAAAGAACTGTAAATCATGGATTTTTAATTAGAGTCGCACCGCATGACATTTAAGAAATACTAGTAGATAATAAATAACAGAAAACTACATAAAAGGATAGTTCACCCAAAAATTTTAATTCTGTCATTAATTACTCACCCTCATGTTGTTTGTCATGTGGTGCGACTTCCAATTTTTTTATAATAATCTTTGAATAAATAGATGAATAAACTTAAAAATAAAATAATAATAATAATAATAATGTGTGCACTTACTAAACATGACATTTTCAGAGTCATCAGGTATTTTAAAGCATATAAAACAAGCATGAATACAAAAAATATATGTATAAAGGATAAAAATAAGATAAAAATATTAGTGCTGTCAAATGATTAATCGCGATTAATTGCATCCAAAATAAAAGTTTTTCTTTACATAATATAATTGTATATACTGTCATATTTATTAAGTATATATAAATACAAACAGGCATCTATATATTTAATGTTTATGTTTATATATTAAATATATTTAGATATAATATTAAATATAAGAAAATTAAATGTATAAATGCATTTATATGTAATACTATACAAATATATACTGTTCGTGTGTGTTTTAATATAAACATAATAAATAAACTTAGCATAAACACATATATTATGAAAAGAAAAAACGTTTATTTTGGATGCTATTAATCGCGATTAATCATTTGACAGCACTAATATATATATAAAACCTGTATTAGTCTCCACAGAAATGCTCAAATATTTATGTGTTTCAATTTTGCCATCTGCGGCTATAGATGCTTAAGATATTTAAGACCCGTTTCAACCAAGAATGATGAACTATTAGGTTTGGGCGATATATATATCGTGCGATATATTATGTGCATCTCATCAGTAAAGACGTTTCTTTGATTAGCGGAAAAACTCATTAAAAAACTGATTAGCGTCAGTTGTATTTAAAAGGAACGCCAGCTTATAAACCGAGCTGTAGATCACTGAAGAGCTGCGCGTGGAATCACCAGCGAAACAATGCGCAGCTTCTCAGTGATTTACAGCTCTGTTTATAAGCTGGCGTTCCTTTTAAAAACGTTTCCCGCTAATCAAAGAACCGTCTTTACTGACGAGATGCGCATAATATATCGTACGATATATATATCGCCCAGCCCTAATAAGTATAATTGCTAAATTAGCCTTCACAGCAAAGCAAAATATTGCTAAGAGTATATAATTGTGTGCTGCAGTTCATCAGCAAATACTCAAACTCTTGAAAGCAAGGTGGATTCTGCTGTTAATGATTTTATTGTTCATCAGACAGAAAAAAAACTATTATGTTTTTATTGTCATAATTGTGGTGTTAATGACTCCTCATATAATTAGCATAAATATGAAAACGTCATAGTTCTAGTTATTGTCCTTGGTGTGAATAGTCTTTAACTCAACAAGATATCCCCCTTTTTTAATTGGTCACACTCTTATTTGTCATTGATTCACCTGTCGTCTTTCATATGGTGGTGAGCGCAGGTTTCCAGAAGGCCATGGTGAAGACCATGACTGCTGCTCTGAAGATTCCTCACTTCGGTTACTGTGATGAGGTGGACCTGACGCAGCTGGTGCGGTTACGCTCGGAGCTGAAAGAGCTGGCGGAGTCTCGCGGTGTCAAACTCAGCTACATGCCTTTCTTCATCAAGGTGCTCTCCTGTTACCTTCCACCCCTGCCACCTGTTTCTGCTCAGACACATTAAACATTCAAGCGCCATCAAGCTATCAGATCAAATACTTTTCCAGACATGGAAATCTAAATTTATACAATTTGAATTTATTTTTCTAACTATTTATCTATCTATCTATCTTTTATCAACCAGGAATGCAGGAAAAATACATGATTTTTGAACATAAAAAAAAATGGAATGGATCTTTACAATCACTACATTTATTAAAATAAAATATCAGAGGGAGAGAGAAATTAAACGTGTACACTTGCTTCAACTGTGTGAATATTAAAGGGATAGTTCATCTAAAAATGACATTTCTGTCATGATTTACTCATCTTCAAGTTGCTTCAAATCTGTTTTGAGTTTGTTTTTTCTGTTGGAGAAGATATTTAGAAGAATATAGGTATCCAAACAGTTTTTGGTACCCATTGGCTTCCATAGAATAACATACCATGGGAGTTAATGCAGACCATTGACCAACATTCTTCAAAATATCGTCTTTTGTGTTCAATCCGAGGGTGACCAAACGTTGACACCGCTTTCTTTTGTTGGGTGAAGTTTTTTCATTAACTCCAGGTGTTTGAAGTCAGATTATAATTATAGCTTGTATTCTCACTGTTTCGTTTGTTCAGGCCGCATCCCTCGGGCTCTTGCAGTTTCCTGTTCTCAATGCCTCTGTGGATGAAGGCTGCCAGAACATCACATTCAAGGCAAGACTTCAGTCACACGATCACAGCCTTTCATATGGAGACCACGCTTTGCTTAAAAGTCCTAAACAGTCCAACGTGAGTAACATATTCCTTGTTGTCAGGCGTCTCATAACATCGGCCTGGCGATGGACACTCCCCAGGGCCTCCTGGTGCCCAATGTGAAGAGCGTTCAGGCCCTCAGTGTTTTTGACATTGCTGTGGAGCTCAACCGTCTGCAGGCCCTGGGTTCATCCGGACAGCTGGGCACCTCTGACCTGACTGGAGGAACCTTCACTCTCTCCAACATCGGCTCGGTGAGACTCCGCTCACACGGTGGCTTTAGACTTTAGATGCAGATTCCCAAGTGTGCAGCTTTTGCAGCAATAACTTCATATTTCACACACAATCTCCATATTTCATAACAGCTTTTTTACGCCCCTAGTGGTGCATAAATGACACCCTGTATTTTACCTGGAATGCTGTATCACCCAGTTTTGGGCCTCATGATCATTAAGCTGTCGGTTTTGAAGGTTATATAGGAGTCTGAGAGCTTCTTTTATAAGCTAAGCACTCACACAACAGCAGGCTTTCAGTGAGCTTCTGTTTGCTATCTAGCAATGATCAGATCTCTCATCAAAGGCGAATTAAAAGTCATTTTTTGTTTAGATTGGAGGAACGTATGCCAAGCCAGTGATTCTGCCCCCGGAGGTGGCCATTGGAGCTCTGGGAAAGATCCAGGTGAGCTGCTTGTTTTCTTCACCCTTTAATAAAAATATGTTTATGGAGGTGATTATATTGAATTATTGAATCTGCAATAAAGTAAGTTGATTTGAAGTATTCTTTAGTGTAGACTGTCATTATATTAAGGCACATGTGCCTACAGTAAATGTTACCCAGTATATCAACAGTATCTTAAAGAGTAAGTGAAATACTAACTTTATGTACCATTTATTTATTTATTCAAAAATACATTAAAATGGCACTCATAGATATCGAAATCTTTTTTAGAGTACAGCGTGGTATAACCGTCCCAATGTTACAATTTTTTGTTTTTTGGCGTAATTATATAATATATATATAATTTTTTATGATTATTAATTGTTGTTTATTTTTATTTTTAAATTATGATGTGGCTTTGTTGCATTTAATTTTTTTCACTAAATCAAAGTCATGTGGTGCAACCATCATGCATACATGAACACGCAAATATTAAATGATATTATAGAGTTGACTGTTAAAATATCAGACAATTTGATCCTTTTATGACATAACAAGATTAGCTTAGATTGTATGATGTCATGTGGTACGACTCCTAAAAACACTAATAAATGCACTTATTTTTGACACCAATATATACACTACCAAATATTTAAGGTTTTATTGAAATATGTAATTACTTAATATGTAAATTATGGTTACACCACATGACATTTCAGAATGATTAAAATGCATTCAATCTTTTGTAATGGTGTTAAAAGTTCTTCCGAACTGTATGAAACCAAAATAAATACCGAAATAGATTTTTGAATTGGGTTCAGGTTAGTCATGTAAAAATGTCACGTTGATCAACAGCAAGAAGCTTCGTTTGAAAGTGACTTCTGTGTGAGCTGTGCTTCATACACCACTACGCTCTTGACAGTAAACAATGGACCTTGTTTGCCTGCGGATTTTCATAGAAGCCTAAAGCCATTTCTCTGCTTTATCGCAGGTGCTGCCCAGGTTTGACTCCTGTGACGAGGTAGTGAAGGCTTACATCATGAACATCAGCTGGTCTGCCGATCATCGTGTCATTGACGGTGCCACCATGTCCCGCTTCTCCAACCTGTGGCGCTCTTACTTGGAGAACCCAGCTTCCATGGTCTTGGACCTTAAATGAACACTGCTCTGGAAATCAGATCCCGCTGTCCGTTACTTCCTGAAGTGTCTTTAGGTTACTCATAGCTGCAAAGCAGAGTATCATGCCTATCATGTGAACGCTCAGGCATCACATTCATCTTTGAGAAAAGTCATTTCTCTATTTGCCTTAATTAAAAACTGTTAGTCTAACTTTGCATTGCAAAACACTTTTACCGTATGTTTTTGAAAATGCTTTTATGTAGCAGTCGCTGTACATAGTTGTATCAAATTTGCATCGTCTTACTGTGCACAAACACCAATCTGAAGTCTGAAATCACCTGTAGGTTTTTCTGATGCCTTGTTTATGGAGGCTGACACTGACTGGCTCGTGGACAAACATCTGTACTGTAGTGTCTCATTGTCTGCTGACATTCTCTGAGACTTCATTCACACAAGCCTCTGTTGAGCTGACAGACAGCCACTTCATCTAAAACCACTTGTGTGCCAGTCATTGTAAAGAAAGGACCATCATTAAACTGTTAAAACGGGTGTCAAACTCAATTCGTGGAGGGCTAGAGCCTGCAGAGTTTAGATGCAACCCTAATTAAACGCACCTGATCCAACTACTCAAGTCCTTCAGGCATACAGGTAACTAGAAACTACATGGTTTGTGTGTTGGAACTAAACTCTGCTGGGCTGTGTCCCTCCAGGAACTCAGTTTGACTCCCCTGTGTTAAGAGAAAAAGTGGACCACATATGTATAGATTATTAAAACGTGAAAAGAATAAAGGTTTTATAGCAAGCTGTTTTTTTTTCTGCGTAATAAAATTCATTAAATACTGAAAAACGCAATTGCTTAATATGTTGAATGGATTTAATTTAGGCGTGACATGCAGAAGCTTGATGCTGAAACGTTTACGTGCTGTGAGAGCAAGCATGTTTACTGCATGTGATCAAGCTTTACATGTAAATGTAAGCTCAAACCCTTCATCATGTTAAGCATGTTTAGTATAAAGCTCTTGAGGCTTCAAAGTTTTAGTGGAATAGACTTTAAATGGAGAGATATTTTTATATTAGGTGGTCTTAGGTACCAACATGAAATTCCTAACAAGACTATGGTGTTACTGGGAAACTACATGTAATTGAGGCATAGTTGCTTTTAGGAGTAACAGTAAGATAGGGTTAAAGGGGTTAGTGTGTTGGGTTACAGTTCGGGGCAAAGTGAACCGTGTAACTACAACTCTTTCAATTAAAATAGATGGGTATATTGTAACTAATGGTTAAATACATAGTAGTAACAGGAATAGTTCAACCAAAAATGAAAATTCTGTCATTTACTGGACATTAGGTAACCAAACTAGTTACTGACTTTTTCCCCAGCTGATGCTGATATCTTACAGAACAGAGTGGCACAGGCCCATGGCTGATATAAAGCTAATATATCAGTGAATCAATAAACCAAATAGTCACTGGTCCCCACTTGCTTCTAGAGTATTTCCTATACTATGGGCCTCAGGGTGGACCAGAAAAAGACAGAACTTTAATTTTTGGGGTTAATACCTAACATTATGTGACAGAAATCTCTCAAGTGTCACTTGAGATGTAATTTGTGGTTAAAAAAAAAACAATTCTTGGTGGTTTGGAATGATATGAAGGTGAGTAAATGATGACAGAGTTGTAGTTTCTGGGTGAACTATCCCATTCAGAGCTTTTAAGTTTATTGCACTGCAGAAGCTGTAACAAGTTGAATGAAGCAAACTTGTCCTTTTCTGATTAAGAAATATAAATCTTAAATGCCAGTCAAAAATGAGTACAAATGGCATGTGAAAACATCAACAGAGAAACCCGTTTTTTGTTTTTTTTCGGTCCAAGGGTTTACTTGGGATAGTAGTACATGACAATATGTGAGGTGTAGCCGGTGAGACTTGAGTATTGCATGAATGTACCTCCTGTCTTACATCCATCTCGTTCTCAGACAGCTAGGTATTCAGAGGTACAAATACAGATTTTTCTTTAATTGGAATGAATTATAAACCATCACATGAGAACTACCTGGGCTTAATCGTTCAAAAAAAACGTCCTTACATAACTTATCACGCCGAACTGAATGTGACGACTTATGCAACAAGTTTCACGAATGATTCACACAGAAACTCATTTTGCTCGTGTGTCAGTCAAAGATTCAGCGGAAAAGAAAAGGAAGGTGTCGTTGGTCGCAGAACCTCTGAAAACCCTCAGGTGGTCTAAGAATTAGTCAAACTCTGGAAGACACTGGCTAAAAAAATTCAAGATAAGATCGCAGACGTGGAATGCTACTTCAGTGGAATGTGACTGCTGAAAAAGATCTGTGAGTGTTTAACAAGCTTCAAGAAACAGCAAAACGGGGCAAAGTGACAGCTAAGGAATGCTTCTGATATTTGGCTTGCTCTTAAGATGAGCTAATTCTTCTGGGTCTACGATGCAGCACCTCTTTAACCTAAGACACGTGAAACAAACATAGGCAGACACTCTTATTTGGCATTAACTACATTGGTGGTTTGTGTTTAAACCAACTGGCAAAGAGTTTCAATAAATATGAATCAAATCAGTATTTCTTTTCTTCAGAGCCACCTGAGGGTCGGTCAAAAGCATGCAGAGGTCCTGGGTAAAGGTCCAAGGCAAATCCTCATCATATTTAAAAGATTTCCTTTAAAGCAATGTTCAAGGCATCTCTCCTTTACATAAATAACAATGAAATGTACATAAAAAAAAAAGTATAAATTGTCATTTTTTATGAGTGAGGGTAAACCAGTCCATGTGTCTGCTACATGAATGTCTTCAAACCCCCACCATTATAGAAGTCTTTAAAGACAAAGTATCCAAACCGACTGATTGATCACAACTGATGCGACGATGTGTCCATAGTTTATATGAGTGTGGTCCCATCAAGCGGTTTGTGAACTGACATTTATATACACCGTCCATTGATTTCGATTTTTGTTTCTTCCACAAACTGGATCTTCACAAAAATGATCAAGGCAGTAACGAAGGAATCAAAAACAGTACATTAACTAAGAAGTGGCTGCTCCTGTTGCGTGTGTGAGTCAGTGAGGTCTGAAATGTGTGTGTGTGTGTGTGTGTGTGTAGTCAGGCAGCTTTGTGATGGATTGATTGGATAGCTTCTGAAGTGGAGGCTCACTGAGGTCTATGGTCCTGTAAAAAACAACTTCTCAAGCCACTGTGGACGCAAGGGTCAGGTGTCATCATCGGTGTCCTCTATCAGGACTTTGGTGTCTCGGACCTTCGACCTGAAAACAAAACCAAAAAAAAGTTTCATCAAATGAAATCTCATGAGGATATTTGTATGATGGTGCTTAAGAGGCTTACAAGGCACTTTCCACAAACAGGGTCCCTAATGTCCTGTTACCTTTTAATAAAGGCATAAACCCTTGATTAAAATCAGTCTAAACTATTAAAACTATATAAAAATACCAAAAAAAAAGGTTCTGAAACTGCTTGAAACATCTTTTTTAAGGCTGAATCTGCAACTCTGTCACTTATTCTTAAGTTTGTTATTACATTTTTTTAATAGAAGAGGTTCATTGCGGCAAAATGAAGAAGAAAAAAAAAACATTTAATGTGACAAATTTTCAAGTGGACCATTTTTTGCACCCTCTCTATGGGAAACGCCACAAGAACTATTTCTAGAGGAAATTACAAGGATAATAAGCTTTTTAATCTTGTTTGTAAACCAGTGGTTCTCAATTAAGGGGCTGGGGGCCTCTGAAAGCTTTCAAGGGGGTCTTAAAGGTTTACTACACCCAAAATTAAAATTTTGTTATTAAACACCTAAAAAGTATTCTTGTAACTTCATAACGTTACGGTTGAACCATTATGGAATTGTATTTGTCTCTGTATTTTATCAAATTCATATTTTATCAAAATCTTTTTCATTGGTTAAAAAAAGACTAGAATTACTAAAATAAAAAACAACAACAAAAAATATTAACAAAATATAAATTTTAATTTAATGTTAACTTCTGGGCTCCTGAAATGTATTATTAGAAATTAGGCATCTAATATTGTTTGTGGACAAAAGGGGATTCAAAAAGATGAAGAACCACTAATTTAAGTCAATTCTGCGAACCAAATCTCCTTCTTATGCATTTATGTCTGGATTTGTGTCTGTGAGGATGAGCGTACTGGGAGGAGAGGCGTGGTCTTCTCAAGGACATGCTATAGCTTCTCTTCCAGTTCTTCTTTCCCTGTCTGTTCCTGACACCATCCTCCTGGTCCATCATCTGCTCCAGCAGCGTCTGGTCGTCAGCATTTAGAGGCGCCACTGAGATGTCCCGTACAGCTCTGAACTCACCACAGTTATTAAGGTGCTCGTTTTCCAGACGGAAAAAGTTCCAAACAAAGCGCCTAAAACAGACAATGGTTAATATGAGATGGGTTACTCGACTGTTTCCTGCTAAAAATTCATATGCAATTACTTCAAGCAGACGTAGCTGGATATGAAAGCATAATAAATATAAACAGAGTAAATGATTAGGTTGTCTTTTCTGACTGCTCAATAAAGCATTCCTGTAATGCAAATATAGAAAACAGCTGACAAGAAAAACCTGTCCATCATTTCAAACTAACTACTATTAAAGGAAAAGACAACCCAGAAATTTAACTTTTCTGAAAATTTCACCCTCAAGGAATCAAAGTTGTAGTTATATTTATTTCTTCATCAAAACAAAAATGTCATGAATTTCCTTCAGAAGGTGTTAATTGGAATTGTGTGAATTACTTAGTTTTAATCAGCTTGGCACCCACTTGGCACCCATTTTTTCCCCAAATTTCCAAACAACAAAAACTCATCTACATGAGTAGATGGCTCATATAATTTTTTGGGATAACCTTTTCACCACAGTTTGTTGGCAGAAATAGTTAATACAAACATAAGCTGATGTGCTCACCTGAAGACCTCCAGCGGTGCAAGGATAGTTGCCAAAATATCAGAAATGTTTGGGAATGTAGTCACAACCCCCAGAGAAAGTGGAATGGTCCATGCAAAGCGTAAGATTACATCTTCTATTATGGCACAGTAGTAGTAAGCCTGTTCAAAGAGAGCACACAGACAATGACAACGTAAATGCAGTGAAGAGGACTGTTCTCTTTAAAAAACATTTAAACTTGAAAACCAACAGAGTGAGTATTCTTACTTTCTGCGGATATACAATCTCCTCTCTGAGGAGGGTGTTCTCCCCTGCATTACGGTCAAAAAGACCCCAATCCATCTTCAGGTCCCACAACAAGGTGTAGCATGAATTGATGATCTTGCAGGCAATTAGCAGGTAAAAGAAGATCTGACCTTCTGGAAGAGCTAATGATAACAGAGAGCAAGTGACATAAGTTACAGGACTGTAAACTTAGCTGCATGGTGTTCCTCAAGGTTCGGTGTGTGGTCCACTTTTACTTTGTAAAAAAACAACATTAACCACATTCTACCAAACAAAGAATGACTTTTAGACTTGTTTTGAGTGGAAACAAAAGTGTCATGTTGGGTAAACAAAGAATTTTAAACAGTATCTAAAGCATATTTTGCACGTAACAACTCATGTACTTACTTTCATGCGTCTTATAGAGCGCAGAAAAGATGACCGCAAAGAAGGTAGTGGAGTATTTGCCAGCATTGGCCAGGTGAGGAAAGGCACGCTTTGTGTCCCGATAACGTCTCAGGCACTGCACAAACCGGAACCAAGCAGGCAAACACTGGATTACGGCTCGTACTCCATATGAATATGAGTGACATATTCCACTACCTGATTAAAAAAACAAACAAACACATCAACCTATCATCAGTAACTACAAAAAACTAATCAATGCCTAATAAAAACCATTTAAATCTGCAAAGATAATAATTTTCATACCCTCTTTACTCAATGTCCCACCAGACCCAAACCAATTCAATTCCATGCTGTAAAAACAGATCATGTACTCCAGGTCCATCAACACCACTACGAGAGAGTTGAGCTGGTCAGCCAGCCAGAAATCAGCAAACCCCACTCTGTGAAATGGTGCTGTGACCACTCGAAACTATGAACAGAAAAAGGTGGATAATAAATCAGGAGAAATAAAGGAAATTAACAACTTAATCAATGACTCTTAAAAATGTGACAAATGCTCTTGTGCGTTACGAATTCTCCTGGCTCTTACCAATAACTTAAGCAGCCAGAAGCGAGATTTGTAGTAACACGTTTTGAAAGGGTTGATAAGGAAGAAGAAGAAGAACCCATAAAGAGCTAGAGGGTTTGCTTGTATAGGGATCATTGTGTACTTAGCGAAGAGGCAGGACAGAATACTAACACACCAAAGAACTCCAAGGAAACCAGCAATCTGCAAGAAAACAGAGAGAAATACATGTATAAATCTGGTTCTTTTAAATGCACATTGTTTTTAGCCTTGCAGGAAATTTGACAGGAGCTCTGCACTGCGAAATCTCTAAATGTATAAAGTGGCTGTCCAAATAAAGTGGGATCTGTGATTATTTTAAACACACATGCAGCTGTTCTTTTTTACAAAAAAACAAACAAAACAGAACAAAACATAAAAAGGTAAATTCAAATGTAATCATAGACACAAAAAAACTGAAGCAACAATATTATATTTAACAACCTCTTGCAGCTGTTTAATGACCTTTTACAGAATTAAAATAGGACCTCAATCACTGATTTCTCATTACCTCAAAGAGATGCTGGTGGGACAGGTTATTGCGGGGGTTGAGCTCAAATATTAAGACATGGTTCACTCCAGCCTGCCTCCATCCATACGTGTTGATGCCCAATAAAAAAAGGAACTCGATGAGCAGGAAACCACCCCGATAAATTCTCACTAAAGGCCAAACGCTCTCATCATCTTCAACAAGTTTAACCACACCTGCAGTAAAACATAATTGTTAAAATAACGAAATACCAGAAATGTAAAGATTTAAGATTCTGATCACAGGGTTACATTAACGCTGTTCAAATGAAATTTATAGACAGGCAAAATATTAGAAGAACCTAAAAGCTTCATTAGAATAGCAGTTTCAAAAAGGCATAAGAGAGGTTATGTACCTGTGATAATGACTGTGACTATTAAAGCAACGAAGACACCACAGTAGAGTCCTACTCTAAAAGTAGTCCATGCTGGTGCAGGCTAAAACAAAGAACATAGGATGGTGAGATGTTCGTGTCCTTTAAACAGTACTAATGAAAGGTGTTTAAGTAAAAGTCAAAGAGTGTCCTACTTGTGCTGCTCCCAATGGGGGCACTCGGAGCCTCTTCATGGCTTTCTGTCGGTCTCCTCCTTCTAACTCTGTGGTAACAAGGCCCTAGGGATTAAGCATAACCACAGTTGAATTGATCTTTAAAGCAGAGTGTTTTTTTTGTTACAAATTCTTATATTAAAAGTGGAAAGAGTCATTTGAGATTATGGTACCTCAGTTTCAGAGATGAGCTGAGTGATCTTCTTACAGGTGTAAAAAGGAGCCACTTCAACATGGGCCACACGCCAATCAGCGCCTCGTGTCGTCTCAAAGATCTTGTCATGTTTCTTTAAAATCTTCCGAAAGCCTGTGAAGTTTAGGTTCTGACAGAGAGACAGCATTTACACTTGATGAGTTTCATTTAAAAAAACAGCCAATCGCAAAAAATATGTTTTTTAGCTGGATTATACTCAAATGGTAATTGGTGAAAAAGCAACAACTGAGGGAATAAGTGAGTTGTCAAGTGCATTTCCAATTCACCAATTGTCGTAACACTTTTCAATATTCAAACATTTTTTTTTTAATTAAGCTACGTTCAGACTAGGGGTGTGCGATATATATTGACTGCGATAATATCGTAATTGTTGTTTTGCACTATTCTCTGAGCAACATGATGGTGTTTGGTTCCTAAACTAATCATCTGTTTAAATGATTTGGTTTAATCACAATGACTCACTTATTAACAGTGACTTACTGCCACCTACTGGTGTTTTTAATTTCACATTTAGAGGTTATTTTATCATTTAAATAATTTCAAATATCTGTAATTAATCTGTAAAATTATCACACACCCCTAGTTCAGACTGGAGGTAAAATGGCCCAAATCCTATTTTTTTTTTTCAGAAATGACAACTAACGCTTGTCCTAATCGTGTTTTGCATACTCTCAGACCTGGTAGTTCTGCAGCAGGATGAGGCTGAGGTAGAACTCGCTGAAGGCCAGCTGCAGGTCTTTGATATTGCGGTGTTTACAGCGCTCCTGCTGTGACATGTGGAAGACAGTGCGACGGCGGCGCAGACCCGTGGCTCGACTGCTCTCTCGCTGCGCATCCAGAGAAGACTGCAGCTCATTCTGCAGCGTGGCGAATCGCCGCTGTGCTTCTGCAAGCTTCTCTGTGTTACGAAAGAATGGAAACCTCATCAGTCTGTGATTCAGCTGAAAACATGGAATGCATGTTTCTGGTCTAATTATCAATGTCTTTTAATGTCCAGGTCTCCGTACAGATAAACCTTATGTGTTACCTTGTGTAACAAGCACATACTGCGATAATATTGAATTTAAAGAACAATAAAGACACCTCCACACAGCATGACCAGTAATGTCTAATTTGTTAAACAAATCACTTGTTACATAGACATAAGTTGTATTAGAAAGCTTTCTTTAAATATCTGAGTAACCAGCTCATATAACCACAATTTATGGGCTCATATACAACTGTCATTCAACATGAATCTAAATGTTTCCATGGCCACAACGTAACACTTGATTGCTAACTATTTTTATTTTGTAAACAAAGCCTTGTCCTTCACTTAACTTCAAACATTCACATCAAAAAAGTTTCATATTAATGTGCTTTTATTGTGTTTTGCTGTAGCACCGCAGTGGTGTGTTATCAAGATAACCCACAAAACCCTACTTTATGTTAACTTAAAATAAAGAATCATAATTTATTATGAATATGGAAAATCTCTGAACCATTGGTCAGACAATAAACAAGTGGTCACAGGCTAAAACGAGAGTAAGAGAACAGTCAGAGAAAGGGGAAGCAGGTGGTTATTTATTGGCGTATAAAAAAATAAGAAGTCCTGGTTTAATGCCAGTCCTGGCTTTAGCTCAGGAGCTTTAGTGTCTGTTTTTGCAAAGTTAAATCTCTGTCACTGTAAATACTAAAGCAGACAGAAAATGTGAGCTTCACGTTCACAAACAAGTCTAAATGTTGACATTTAGTTACCTGAATAGAACGTGTTGATTTTGGCCAGCTCCTTCTCACACGTTTGGAAGAACTTCTCCTCAAACTTGGCATAGTATCTCTTGACAGTGTCTTCATCTGTGACTAAAGGATGAAGCAAACGTGAAAAAGTTACTCAGGAAAAGACACAGACACACACATTACAAAAAAAAGAGGAAAAGAAACTTGTGGAAAACTTTGTTCTCTCTCGCAGCTCAAAAACATGAGGTTGTGTGTATATTTGTGGGAAAGAGAAAGAAGGCAGTGAAGAGCAGTATATCAGATTCATTCCTCTGGGTCTGAAACATCACTGGCTAAGAAGTAGCAGAATCACACACTGCCCTCTTGTTTATTTCGGGGAAGAAATCTCAAGGATAGGAGTTTGGATATAACAAGGAAAATTCATTACAAGCATTTAGAGAAGATTCAAATGCTGCAAGTGAAATCTAATAAAATGAAACCATCATCCAGGTTGAGAACACTGGAACACACTCTACTGAGGATTCCCTTGTGGACCAACAAATAATTAATCTGGTAAAATAGTGGTCTCAATGGTAACAGAATCATTGTTATCAAGTCCACACAGAATCTGTACTAGCAGAACTTCACTAAACACCACAGACTTTATGAAAATTAGAAAGGCCCACATATATGTTCTAAAATCTAGAGTTAAATCGTGTCTAAAACTGATGCGTTATGCCCAATAATGCATTATGCATTATAATGTGTGATTCTGTCTTCACTACACAGTACACAGATGTCCGGATGTTCCAAATGCTTGTGCCGCTTCCAACAACAGGACAAATGGATTTGGAAAGTTTGCTTTTTCACAGCCAGTGTAGACAACCTTTGAAGATATTCTGAAGAACACTGGAGTGGAAACAACACTCAAAGTTAACTGAGGCTGCATTTATTCGTTTTGCAGTATTACAAATTAAATAGCTTGTACAGTTCTCAATTATAATATATATGTTAAAAGGTAGTCTTTTACTGTGATGGCAAAGCTGAATTTTCAGCAATCATTACTCTTCAGGGATCTTTCTAATATGAAGATGTTGTGCTTAGGAAACATTTCTTATTACCAATGCTCTAAACTGCTGTACTTTTTAGTTTTTTGCTTTTTTTTTGTGTGAAAACTGATACTTTTTTTTAGGATTTTTCTAACAATTAATTTAATGTGTCCTTTTTGAATAAAAGTAGTGTACCTTTGTTGCACTCTGCATAAAAAAGAAGGCCATACAGGTTTGGAAGTAAATAAATTTTCATTTGTGGTTAAAGTATCACTTTGAGGAATCCCTGTATGATTATTCTGCGTCATGTCTTTCCAAGATCCATAGTCTGAGAACTAAAAGTCAAGACTAATTAAGTCAGCATGGTCTTAAATCACAATAATCATAACAGTTCACAGGTCGTGACTTCAAACATTTACAGTTAGGGGGCATGTGAAGTTTCTGTTGACTGTAAATACTTTTGACACCATAGAGATGTAACTGCATGACACTCTCCTCTGAGGAACAAAACACAGAGCGCAATGACAGTAAGTCTGGCTGATACTGTCCAGACAGACAGACAATGAATCACTATCTCAGACTAGGGAAAATTAATCATGGCTTGATACGTGCATCATTTTATCCTAAGAACATTTTAAGAGCATTGCTCCTAAATTAGGAGTTTCACATTGGTGTAAAGATGCATTTAAGAGTAACTTTTAAAACAAAGAGCCAGTTAGGAGAATATTGTTACATGAGTTTTGTGGAATCCAGAGTAAAAAAAAAAAAGAGGAAAGAGAGGGAGGTTTACTTTACGCACATTATTACTCATATTTCATCTACCAAAGCTCAAGTAATGTGGTCTGTATGTGGTTGAAAAACACGTGTCATCTGACGAAACTAAAACATGACTCTCAGCTGCAAACCTTGAAACACTAGACTCACAAAACAACCCACAATCCTAAACTTCCACAATAAACACTGATAGTCTATTAAGCTCTGTTCATAAATTAGCCACATGTTTAAGAATCATTAACGTTCAAGTTCTATTAGGCTTCTAAGATTTATAAGGAACTGCTTCCTTGATCAAAGCACTAAACCAGTTAAAAAAATTCTTATGGGTCAAAAATCTCTCTGAGTAAGCAGTTGACTTATCACATGATAAGTCACATATCAGTTATTATAAAACCCGCAAGTAAACATCTAAGAAATATTTTAGGTTATGATGGCCATTCGAGGTTCAGGGAGTTCATTATTGTGTAAAAACACTTCAAAGTGAAAGGGTTAATATGATTCTCACGATAGACTGTTTGGTCTGATCCTGTGTTAATACTGGATTACTCCAGCTCTACAGCAGGGAGTCCCTCTCTGCACTAGTTTAGGTAACCCTCCCCAGTGAGACCTTCAGCTGGGTCAATCTGTCTGGCCTGCTATGAAAGCACACAGCTCAGTTTCATATCAGCTCAGCAGGGATGAACATACACAGCTCTCTCTCTCTTAGCTGAAGCTCCTGAGAGAGAAAATAAACTACTTGAGGACTTGTGAACTGGGGATGTGTGACCTTACAGAGGTACCCCCTCTGTGTTTATTTAAACCTAAACACAAAACAGTTCTGGACTTGCTGCTTTCTGTACTTTTGACCTGTGATTGATCAATGTATCAGTTATCTGCTTTTTTTTACATTACTGCCCAATAACAGTATCTCTTTTGCATCGGCCACTGAAAAGCCCATATCAGGAAGCTACTTCTTTCATTCCAGGTCAGTGATTAAATTCACACAAAACTATGGCTGCAACAGCTAATCAATAACATCGACAGCAAATGTCACTATTGGTGTGTGCCCAGTGGATGTAAAGTCTTCTTCAATTACACAACTTTACAGTAGTGAGAAATGCATTTCGACAAAAACAACAACAATAAACAAATGGAGAGCAACAGTGCAAGGGTTCAGAAATTTGTCCAAATATACATTCATGAAACGTTTACTCCATTTAGGTTTAAAACTGACCATATTGTAAGTACTGATCTTTTTATAGGAACAGTAACAGAATATAAATGAGAACAATAACATGATACGTATGCACTGCTGATCACCACTAATACTTTCATAGAGCAATAATATCTTCAACAAATTGATCAAAGGTGACACTAAAGAGATTTGAAATGTTACAAAAGACGTCAATTTCTTTGAATGTTTTAATTTCAAAGAATTTTGAAAAAGAAATTTGCATATTTTTCACAAAAATATCAAGCAGCACAATTATTCCCAACATCGATAGTAAATATAAATAAGATGTATTATTATATATATTATTATATATAAACTGTAAACAACTATTCAAAAAATATTGTAAATTGTAATAATATTTACAAATATTACAATCTGTTACTATATTTCAAAACCAGCCTTAACAAGAATAAGAGACAAAAACACACACAAAAAAAATCTTACCAAGACCAGATAAGGCACATTTATTTATTATATTATTTTTTTTTAACATAGAGCATATATAGAGATTATTTAAAACACCTCCAGACCTGTCACTTTATCATTGTCAATTCTCTTTTACTCTGTACCTTGTTCTAGTACTGTCTGTCTTTATTGTTGTCTTTAGTCCTGACTGTCTAGTATATATAGTAAGCTTAGTTTCCAGAAGGAACCATATTATGCTTTTTATCCTTTTCCAGGCAATGTACTAAAATGACAATACGGGTTAACAATGAATTAATCGCTACTTGTAGCTTTAGGCAAAATGAACTTCGATATTACACAGCTTTAAAAGAATTGCGTACCTGGACAAAATCTCCATTAAGAAATCTAGGGACTATGATCTCATTCTTAAGACTGTGATGCACTGCCAAGTAAAGACAGCCATAATCACTCACGTAACTTTCTACGCAAAAACTTAAAATTAGAGGTTGATGACTTCAAACACCTGCACCATCAGCCCTTTCCGATATCCGTCATCAAGAAAAATCAGCATCTTATTAACGAAAAACCCTCGTCATGCAGGTTCCCCTCCAAAATAATAGCTTTACTTAAACAATCCCATTAGCTACACTTATCACCACCCATAAAAACCACAAACTTTGACAGAAGATTACAGTTATTTCTAGATAATCACAACTACCATCATCCCACAGCTTAGAAAAACACTCAGTATGCAGGTTTATGGCTCTCTGGGAGCTTTAGCATTGTTGTAGGAAAAAATGTACATGTGTTTGTGTATGTTTGTGAGTGTGTGCACACTTGCACGTGCTGTAACCTTTGGATGCAAATCACTGCTTATCTGAGCACTAGAACAGTCCTCCATAAGTTTTCATCAGCCATGGGTCTTGAGCTGAACCCCGGGAACTAACAGATAGCATGACATTACAACCGAGACAAAGGTTTTCCTTATCACCCATGTTTAGACATTATAATCTGACAAAGCAATTCAATTACACACTGTGCTAAGATAACTACACTTCACATGTTCACTGTGGTGAGGTCACCGTACACTGATTTTAGGTCAGGATTCGTCATTTCCAGTTACTGCCATTAAGGCTGAATGGAACAAACCAAAAAAGACACAAAGACAGATTTTTTTTTTAGCAGTCTGACAAGTACTGTGGACTGTGAATGTGAAAATTGCCAGATGGTAGTCCATTATAATGGGACAGAAGGTCCAATGGCATGATATGAAGACCGTGGGAGTTCACTGATGTTTACAAACATCGTTGTTTTTCATTAAATATATAAACTGAAAGTTTAATCCGCAACCTATAGAGAACACCAGGCATACTGAGCATTTCTACAATGCAAAGTGTTACTGTAAACATACAGATACAACTAACAGATTTATACTGTATTTTTGAAAACCAGTAACATGCTGTATCTTTTACATAATGTCTATAAATGTACAGTAGTATTCTGTTTTCAGGCCGCTTCTTTTGTAATTCAGTATCATACTGTAGAGACATTGTATTGTGAGATAATTTTTTTTCTGTACATATTTCAAGATGTGTAAACTTCTGGGTCTTACAAATACATTTTAACTGCTCTGTTTTAAATCTACTTTTCGGGGTTTAGTACCGACATACAAAAAGGTTTTTCGATGTTGTGATAATTTGCTTTCTTTTGCATCTGCTGAAGCTGCACAAGCTGCACCCAAAACAGCTTCTTTCTGAAAACATGTGGGTGAGGTCAAACACAGAAGCTCAAGCAGAAGAGACTAACAGGTGTTTGTTTTTGTAAAAACACCAGAGAATTGCAAGCGAAGCAATTTTAGAATTTAACGGTTGATTGGTTGTAACTTTCATACACATGAAAGAAGAAGAACTTGAAGTTAAATTGAAGTTAAAAGTTTATAAATATAAAATATAACTATTGGTAATATCAACACACATTTATAAATCAATATTAATCTATATTATTAAACGCTGTAAAAGATTTCTTTCATTGGTAATACATGATTCATAATCTATTAATTTATGTTACTATGATTAATCGATATGTGACAGCTTCGGTGGAAGTTGTAGATCACCATGGTGGAGGTGTCATTTGAGTTTTCCGCCTTTTCCTTGCACCATGCACGTTGTACTTTCACTTTTAAATTTGCACCAATTCGGCAAAACAAGCAGTTGTTTGCTTTTAGTTCATTTGAGTTTTCCCTCTTTACCTTACCTTTCTTTACTTTTAAATAGCCTATTTTAAAAAGAACCGGTCATTTTACTTTCACTTTTACAGTAGCGGAAATTTGACATCAATTGCTTGAATTAAATTCAAGCAACAACAAAATACAATGCAGAACATAGATTTATTATTTTATTACTTTTATTTTATTAACAAAACAAATAAAAATAGCTACACCATGCTATATGTCTAATATAAAATAACAAATTATTAAAAGTTTAAATAGGTATACAAAACTAAAAATCAGTAAAGAATGAGGAAAAAAATTATATGAAACATAACATTAATAAATGCGGTTTAAAAACAAACAAAAACAAAATAGCAAAAACTGTGAAACCAAATAAAATATGCACAGCCACGTTTTAATTGTTCTCTCACCGAACTAAATGATTTTTGCTATTATAAAAAAAATCTAAATGAAGGTGTGGGATGGTGTCACTGTGGCCAAGTGGCGTAACTGGTGTTCCGGTCTCACCGCCAAACGCTGTCTATCGTGGCAAGCCTGGTTACTACTGAACCTTATAGTACTGTGTTTCCTAACTGTGTTAATCAGAGATGCAAACGCAAGCTCAGCTGTGTTGTAAATCAATTGTTCTCAACTGCTATTCAGCAGTTAAGCCGCTCCAGGCAAGTAGATGCGGCTGCCATCTTGGAGTGGTGAATGACATCAAGTCAAGACTGCTACAATATAGCGGATGGCTTTCCTATGTATGCCGACACAGGTAACTAACACAACTATAACTCTTTATATACGTAATCATGCGGGAAATATTAAACATGAACAAGTATAAGATATTATTATTATATATAAATTAACATATATAAAAAATCTTCATTAAAATTTCAAAAAAGCACTTCACTCAGTCTGTTTTTGCGTTCAGTGAAATCTGCCTCTTGCTGCGGCTCTGCAGCGTGGAGTAGACAATGTGATACTGGAACTCTCAAAAAATTTTTTTTTGCATATGCAACTATTGAGATTAGGTATATGATATATCAAAAACTATGATCAGAGGGTTTTAAATAATTTTACAACAAACTCCTAATTTTCTACTTTAAACTATTTGATTTATTAAACAAACAATAACTGGTATTTACACTGTATTTGTTTATGGGCTGATTTTCAGCGTATGTTTGCATGTATTTACCGTCGATTGATGGGGCCTGATCCTGGGCCGAGTACAACATTTCTTTAAAAGCCTGTGGAGAAGAAAAGAACATGAAACACCAGAGGTCAGACAATTGGATTTCACATTACAGAGCAGCATGTGACTGGCACTGTGCCCGTTCTGACTGACAAGGGAAGCCCTGCCAGGATGCAGACGGACTGAGACAGAAAGACATGAGTTCTTGAGCACAGAACAGGAAGTACTAAAACTAAAAGAAAGATAGAGGAAATGGCTGTTTTTAACTTTGCCTAAATCTAGAATTGGATATCCCCTCTGTAAGAAACATAATGTCCTTGAATCAGAGAAAAATAGTTACAATAGATACAAGGAGAAGAGATTATGCAGCATTTCCACTGGGATGCACCATTTAAATTCTAAACTATAAATTACATAAATTAACACACAGTGCCTATTTTTAAGAATAATCACTGCACAGATAGAGGCTGAGAACCAAAAAAACAACTGCACTATTTTATTCTTCTTTATTCTTGATTATTTCTCTTGATACTATAATATTAATGTTGGTTATCAGAATAAAAATGAACATACAGAAATTAGAAATATAATTTTAATTGTTTTTTTCAATTTGGAAAATATGGACAATGTCATGCCATTCTTCACAAAGCTACAAAGCCAAAACAAACTAGGAACGATGTATAAGTTTATCGACATTTTATGCATCAACAAATCAAGACAGGGATTGGGAGAGAGTGACTCCCGGTCTTATATGAAACTATTCTTTGTGAGATTCACAACTGCATTTAAATGTGGTTATCATTGAGAAAACATTACAGTGTCTATATGGATGCTGGGCTCTTACCAGCATGCAGAAGAATGAGATCAGAGATGTCTGTTTCTCATATAAACTCCTCAGGGCTCTAGACTAACTAAGTAATTAATTAATTTATTTATTTTTTACATCGCTGACCATATAGGCTATATTGACTTGTAAATGATTAACTAACAATATGGTCAATATAAAGTTCTTTATTTAAAGCACAATTCTACAAGAAAGGTAACTTACTTACCATTTACTACCCAGATCAAGAGTTTATAATACAGTCTAATTATTTTTATTTTTTCATTTTTAAGTATAAGAATATTATGGTT
>JAUCMT010000047.1:963251-973698 GCA_032357475.1 Enteromius thamalakanensis
AATCTGACACTTTATGTTTCAGGCTTGAAATCGCTGATACAACTTTTAAGAGTCACGGAGTTTCGTTTTTTTCCCTCCTCGAACGGCTGGTCGCACTGGTGCAACCTTTACTTTTTTTTAGTTGCACCATTGAGAAATAGGTCGCACTCTAGAGCCCTGCTCCTATTATAGTAAATAAATCCTCCTACACATGATGAATCCCTTATTTACACTGTATTTTTTAGTAGGCTTTTTTGCAAAATACAGATTTTGTTTGCATATAGGCCTGACGTATAAAAGTAGCACTGGACTGACCTCTGTCATTGCGGTGCCAGCGTTATATTTCCTGACTGGTGCACCACTAGTAATTATGACATGCGTCTAGCCACATCTTAGCACAAAAGTGCATAATCACCAGGAAACATATAAGGCTATTTTAAAAAGAATGTTAATTATGACAAAAATTGGCTTTATTTGACAAAATGGTTTGCATTAATATTAAGATTGAATTGGTAATGAAAAACTGCAATGATTTTGTGGAAAGAGGGATATTTTACTGGCTTTTATGGATCACACTAGGTGAAAGGTCAAATACATCCAGTGGAGAAGTACGAAGGAGCGAGAGAGGTAGGAACTTTGCCTGTGGAACTCAAATCAATAACAACCCATCAATATTTGGCTTGCCCTCTATCAGCTATCATGTCTAACTGTTACATCACAGAAAAAAATTCACATGAATAAACAAAGGCAATAAAACAAAATAATGACATTAGACCCACAGACACAGACAGTTCTCTCTATTACAGCTGTGTATTTTATGAAATGTTGTTTAAATAAAAAGTTAAAGATAAAAGAGATAAAATGTGAACCATTTTAAAACATAGAACTACACAGAAATTCCTTACAGTGGGATTTCTTCAGCTCAGAATTTGACACTGACCTCGGCATGAACCTTAACGCTACTCCTGAGCTACAGCATTGTAATAAGAGCATGTGAGAAATGTCAGAGTTTTTTCCCCACTCTTAAAGATCACTCTGAAGCAGCTCCACAGTGAAATTATGTTTAATGGTAAACGCTATTAAACATCAGTGAAAAATATCATTAAAATGAAAAAACTAAACAAAACATCTCATGTAACAAATATAGTAATTCACATGGAAAAATCTAAATAGGGGCAATAGCTTGCATCTCTTTGTCTTCTTCCAGATGATGAAAGATCATTATATAAAAAAATAGAATGCATTTTTAGTTATTTATTTTGCATCATCTGGATATTAAAATGCACTTTTTTGGAATCTTCGGTAGGGATAACACTTGTACTCCAAAATGGAATGCAAATTGTGACACTTTTTCTCTCAAAACACTTGGCAGGACCGGGTGACTCTGTTAATGCGGTTCATCTGAATAAGTGTGAACGCTGCCATCTGAACTTTGGTGCACACCAAACAAGCAAACAGGGGCCCTAAAAAGGGAGTCAAACTGTGAGTTGGTTCAGCTGAATAATTAATGCTAAGTGTACCAAAGATATAAAATGCACCAAAACAGGATATATCACCACATAAAACAAACCAAACAAAAAAGTCATCAAATTTTCCTGGTCACGTACTTTTTACCAACACCCCTAATCACACCTGAACCAGCTAATCATGCTCTGCAGCAACAGTCTCGTTTGCAACATATAGTGTCCAAACATGTTGTGACGTATTCTTACGCCTTTTCTGTTCTGTTAGTAAGATTAGTGTTAAAAAAAGACAATATGAATGCTAAGGGTACACTGCAGTGCACAGTACAATGCAGATTCTAAAGTAGCCTGTAGAAAAAAACTGAATCCTGTAAGAAAACATGAGGGAAGGTGGCCTTGACAGCTGCATCTGGGATGTTTACTTGTTCTACCAGCAGGCCGGCACAGTTCTACACACAGGCCAGCATACACAACATTCCCATGACTAAGAAAAAGGTCTTAAACTCTGAGGCAGCCTTGCGTTTAGTCTTGAATTCAGCAGGCTTTTTTGAGACAGTGAAACATTTTTTCTTCTTTTTCCGAGCGTCAGGAATCATGTGATAGCCCACTCAGAACACAGAAATCAGCAGAAACGCTCATATCTCCAAATAAGCTGACATCAGCATTGTCAACACTGTGTGACACAAAAGAAAGGTCACAGAACCTAAGAAATCAACACATTTATAGCGCCCATTCACAGGGGGCAAAATAAACGTGCTACCAAAGAGAGTGGGGGGAAAAAAAAGTCTCCTTGAGATCAGGACTGATCTCTCTTCAAGGCAGGTGAAAGGGAATCATAAAGTCTATGCATGACAGCAAAAGCAAACCCATCAGATGTTTATTTTCAGCTATCATTTATATTTGATTCAGCAATCCCATACGAACACAATCCGCTGTGTACTACTCACAAAAAAATATGATGACTATTTAATTAGCAAATGCCCAAGGAGAAGGCAATAATCTAATTATGTGTAGGCCATTAAACCCTGAAGGAGCAGCAGTACACTAAAGCCCTGTCAACTCTAACCCAGTCCAGCATTGAAGACAAAGAAAACTGCCTCGTATGCGCTCATGTGAAATAATACAATTATGTAGTCTGCTAAACACTGCATTTTGCTCTGTATCACCGTCATATATGTTTGTTTTGAAGGAATGGCTCCTGCTAGTAATTACAGACCTGAAATACAACGCAGATAACGGCTCCACAGAAAAATATACAATTTTATCACACTGCCACTCCTAAATGTTCGATATGAGCAATAAGTAGAGATGAAAAAAATGAGTGTGCTTGATTTTAGTCACTGCTGTAAGCCTGATGAACTTGTTCATCCTGTAATAAGTTTTCCTACTAAATCCTAACATTAAATATACACTATTTGTATTTGAGATCTTAAATAGACATTGATATTAAAACTGAATGTTTATAGAGATTTCTGCATCCTGGAGTTGAGTGGAAGAACAGGTCCTTTGAGTTACACACGTATGTTGAATTTGTCATTTTTATTTAACTAATAAGTTAAGGTAAGTTTTATATAATCAACATTTTAACGAAGCTGATCATGAGCAGAACGAAACAACTGAACTGATTCACCTGTATCCCTGATGTTCATATAGATTCACATAACATTAGCTTTAAAGCTACCAGCTGTAAACTTTTAGTTACAGACTAACCCTTAAGAAAAATGACAGTCATTAAATCACATAAATACAGATGTAAACCTGTCTTCCGTAAACAGATTACATTATAACGACAGATTACTGAGTTTAGACAGGTTCCGTGAGCTGAAGGGAAGCTGTCTGAGGTAAAATAGCTCAATGTTGCTTTTCCTCGACTCTTACCTCATATTGAATGTATTGTTTCCTCCACTCCGGGGTGATGTGGGCAGACAGGTGCTCGGTGAATTTCATTTTTATTAATATTTCGGGGTGCTTTTTGTCTGAGGAGAGTCTCGCGCTGCTGGAAAATTACCAGTGAATCATCGCGAGCAGAAAATCACCCTCAGATTAACGGCTGTTTTTCGCTGCTCCGCGGCACACATATTCAGGGCAAATATTGCGATATTTTCAAACAGCCGACCCCGGTTCTCCTCATTATCCCTTCAGGTGTTTTTTCGAGTGGTGCGTGACGATGGCAGCGCTAGTTTAACGGGCTGAAGGAGCTCTTGACAGACGTTTTCTCTGCCTGTTATCTGCGGCTGAGGCTCCAGCGGCCGCCATCATTGTCGGAGAATGACGTCACGGCGCGTCACCACAGAGGATGTTTTCCAGCTCGCGGTGCGACCGCTCATGCCTCTTAAAATAATAACTGTGCATTAAAGGCATGTGAAATCAAGGGCAGGTTATTCTTAACCCAACAGGCCTAAAGGTAAAACGTTTCCCTCCGGACAAATTTAAATTCGTGCACCAACTTGTTTATCATTGACAGTCACAGCATATCTAGGAGTGACATGTTTCTCAATAGAGTCCAAGGCTCAAACTACAAAGCAGCGCTAGTGACAAAATTGCTGTGTTTGCCACCCACCTATCACTCAGTTTTGTCTGTTAATACTTATATAGGTATACATGCATGTATAATTTTATTTCCGCAATTATTTATTAATTTTTACAAGAGACAGTTTCCAACATATATACCAATGTACTTTGATACTTCCCAGATTCCCTTCAAGACTGATCAACCTCAGGACAGCACAGATATTTCAAAAGGCAAGATCATTTTTTTTCTCAAATGAGGAGTCATTTTGCTCCAATAAATCAGCAAATATGTATATTTAATAAACAATGATAACAACAGCATTTTGCAGAAGAAACGTTACATTACTGTACAGATGAAAGGAAAAGGGCATATATTTAATAAAAAATAAGAATAAAATAGCATTCATTTAATTTTTAGATAATATTTCATATTTATGTAGTACAACATTTATGATTTTTTAATCTACACTGAAAAGACGTATATAGCTATTAGATTTAGCATGGGCTTCCCTCACATTTCTGGAAACTGCTGAATATGTGTGAAGAAAAGTTCTGCTCTGTACATCAGCATGGAATTACTCATGGTATTCCATCAGTGTGCTATGGATCTCCAGGAACGTGGGTCTTTCTTTGGCATTTCTCTTCCAGCAGCTGAGCATGAGGCTGTACACTGAATCAGGACAGCAGTGCGGCTTCGGCAGATTGACCTGAGGGGTTCAAAACACAGCTCAGCACTGACACCCTTAGTTTTTTCCAAGTTATTGCATGGATTTTTTCCTGACTCATCTTGCAGTGCCAGCTATTCTTAGGCACAGCATTAAATATGTCAGTCCAAGAATGTACAAAAAAATAATGCACGGAAATGGTGCAGAAATATTCTTTTTCAATTTTAATTTAAAAAGATTTACATATTTATATCTAAATACTAAAAGTAATAGAAAAATAAATATGATTTAAATTAACATGTTAATTAATAATAAAATACAACATATATTAAATCTTAAACTAAAAAATAACATTCAAAACAAAATTAATTAAACGATTAATTGAGATTAATCGCATCAAAAATAAGTTTTTGTTGACAAAATATTTGTGTATGTACTGTGTATATTTATTATGTGTATATATAAATAAACATGCATGTATATATTTAAGAAAACATGATATAATTTATATAAATATAACAGATACATGTAAACATTTTCAAAATAAAGGCTGCACGGGTGTGTCTATAAACAGTTAACAGACGTACATTATGCAAACAAAAACCTTTAGTTATATCATGTTTTGATTAATTGTGATTAATCATTTGACAGCACTAATTTTATTTTTATCAGTGGACAATTAACATGACTACTTAAAACAATCATGTTAATATCCCAGATTTAGGCTAATCATCATCTGTAGTCCCTGGCAGGTTGATGAAGTATTTAGTAAATTAACACTAAATATAGACTTAATAAGTGTAAAATTACATATTTAAGCATTAAAGAAGGAATTGCATTAATTAAATATTGTGTTACCGAGATTTTTTTATTTTTATTCTGGAGGTCTGTGGTGATTTCCTAGATTTGACATTAAAAATGATTTACACAGATACTTGCAGACTTGTGTTGTCAGAGATGAACGTTATAATTGTTGCATGCTCAAGTCTCACCTGTTTGTTTTGGTCTCTAAAAAACTCGCCCGTGTTTTCGATCACCTGTTCATCTGTGAACTGGGCATACGGTTGCTCTTTACACAGGGTCAGAATCTCCCACAGGGTCACCCCGAATGCCCACACGTCACTGGCCATGGTGAATTTCCCCTGTAGAAACACAGATAGACAAACTGATAGAGCAGCGTGTAAGTTTGTGGCCCCACAAATTTGACTCCAGAAAGACTTACCAGTAGGATGCTTTCCCAGGACATCCAGCGGATGGGGAGCACTGCTCGTCCCTGTATGCGGTAGTAATCTCCACGATACAGGTTGCGGCTCATGCCAAAGTCGGCAATCTTGATGGTGTTATCTGTTCCCACTAAACAGTTGCGTGTAGCGAGATCACGGTGAACAAAATTCAGGGAAGACAGATACTTCATACCCGAGGAAATCTGGGAGGCCATGTGAATCAGTATTCTGTAGCTGCAGAGAAAGAAAAAGGCATTTACAATATATTTTTATTCTAAAGTTTGGTCTTTTCATCAAACAAGACGTCGAATATAGCACTAAAGTCACACTTCTTTCACACATTTTTTTTTTCTTAATAGAAAAGATGATGTTTATTAGTATTAGTATTATAAAGATGATGCATATGATGTAAGACAATACACTTAAATACATAAAAGTATGAAATATAAAATTACTTAATTAGTAAACATAGAAAATAGTGCACACTATATTGCAAGGGTTGGAAATTAATGGGGGCTTGTACAAAAATGCCACCAAATGAGCAAAAATGCTCCACAAATTCAAGACTAGGGGGCCAAAAAAAAAAACCTTCACAATTAAACAATCAATTACAACTGTTAAAAAATAATTGTGAAAATTAATGAAAAGTGTCTGCAGCAGATTATCTTTGCAGCAGAAAAGCAAAAGCACATGTTTATATGCATTCTATGATTATTACAATATCAATATCATAAATGGATTATTTTTCTCATGATATTGCCAGATTAGCTCCTCTTTTATAATGTGTAATTAAAATTTTAAACAGTCAGTTGTTGTCATAAAGTTTTTAGATTGAAGTAATTGGTTAATTATTGGCATTAATAAGGTATTGATAAAAACTGCCCTCAGGAATGTAAATACAAATGTCCCTGAAAATCTATTCCACATTTCTGACCCAGCTTTATTGTATAATTAATATAATGGAGTTATTTATTTATTTATTTATTTATTTTTGACAAATTCTACTCTAATATATATATATTTTAAAAACCCTAAAATATGAATTAAGTTTTGGTTTGAGTCTATATACATATTTTTATAATGACAACATTATAATAATACATTTGAAATAAACTACTATGTATGAAAGGAAATATTTAAATAAATGTTAATTAATTCATAATAATTTGAGAAAAACAAATCAATTTGGCTGTACCAAATATTTCTTTTTTTTTCTTCATTGGGATATACCTGATGGTAGCTGAGTCGCCAGCTGGATCTCCTTCATCCTGCAGCTCATGGCGGGACAGGAACTGATTGAGGTCTCCGTTCTCCATGTACTCCGTGATCATGCACAGCGGATCGCTCTCAACACACACCGCCAACAGGCGAATGATGTTCGGGTCTCTTAATCGTGAGATGATCCTGATCTCTTTCAAGAAGTCGTTCCTGAAAATGTAGATTTCCTTGAGGAAAATGTAAATTGTCCTAAAATGGCTGGACAGCATCTGTAAAGCAAAAAGCAGTGCTTCTTCTCAGCAACAGCAGGCACGTAACATCGATTGCAGGACACCTGCACCTGTGTGTTACCTTGCGTTTTTGTCTGCGTCCTCTCTTAGGGTCTTGACTGCCACGAGCATTGGCTCATCGCTGATGTGGGCACAATGGTCCTTCATGAACTCCTGCATTCCCTCAGCTTCACACAGATGAACCTGCGGCAGGAATGAACAAGCATCACAAATAACAGTAATGTTCTTTTGGTGAAGAGAATTATTCACTTACTTCTCCAAACTGTCCTTCTCCAAGTTTCTCTTTGAAAGTCAGTCTCTCCCTCGGAAACTCTTCCAGAGCTCCATCTCGTCCTGGAGATAAGGGCATGCTGACCACCGTGACACGGTAACTGTGGGCCCCAGCGGCTTCCTGCTGGCTCACGATGTCTGCCTCTGCGTAGTGTGGGGCCTCATCTGTAGAGTGGGCCGTAGAGGGTTCGGAAGGGGCATCAATCATTGCTGTAACACAACCATATCAACATAAACATATAATATTGTTAAGGGATGGTTCAGCCAAAACTGAATATTCAGTCATGTCACTCTAAACCAGGTGCTGTCCAAACTTGGTCCTGGAGGCCGGTTGTGCTGCAGAGTTTTGCCCTAATCAAACACATCTGAAGCAACTACTGTACACTGTAAAAAATGGCTGTGATTTTAACAGTAAAAACTGTGAAATTGCTACGGGAAAAAACTTTTAAATGGTTAACGGTAAATTCCTGTAAAATTTACAAGAAAAAACATAAACTGACGTTCCCAGAATTCCCTGCATTGCATTTTAAATTTTGTTTCAAGAGTTCACGCTTTCCTCATAATGAATAAGCAAATTTGGCATGCTGTCTGGGGAGCGAGCCGGGAGAACAGCGAACTCCGAACCCTAATGGATAGAACCCTAGCGTGGGCAAGAGTTCGGCGTTCGGCTCGTTCACCGTCTGCCCCCCACGGAAAGTCGTGAAATAAAATGGAAAACGGAGGAGAAGGGGTGGAGGAGGGATGCACAAAAGCAGGAAGCAGGGAAATGAAAGCTGGGAGAATTTATAGTGAAGAGGAAATGACTTGATTGGGCGCGAATGAACAAGGGATAATTAGGTAACGGCCATCAGCTGTGCATGATTACTTGTTTAGCGATCCTCTCGAAATTATGTTTAAACATTCATTTAAATATAACTGCTTTGTTTCATCCCTGTTTGGATCGTAAGGAATGAATGGAGCTAAGCTAAACGCTAACATAGCGGCGCACTCTAGAGTGATTAAGTGCAGGCACTGAGATAGGAGAGATATTTATCAGCTCGTCTAATTGAGGGAAGAACATAGTGGAATATGGAAAAACGGTGGTGTTTTCCTTTAACAGGTTTATTTTTTTTTTTTATACAAGAATTACGTGAGCTGCAAAACATAAACGCATTGAAGTAGATCAAGGGTATGTTTCCCTTCAGTGTGAAACGTTGCTGTCAATCAACAATCGTGGGAGGGGCCTCAATGGATCAATTGAGAAAGGTGAAATTATTTACAGAGATAAACAGAGTAAAACAACCACCGATTGGATTTTTATCAATATAGGATAGTTCTGTACAGACACTAATCAAATATATTTTAGTAAAAACAACTTACACAAGTGGTTGAACCTCTAAATGACCCCTTTTAATAACAACTGCACATGTCGAAGCAACAATCACCAGTGCATTCAAAGTCACATCCTCAATTTACATTGTTCTGTTGTGAATAAAAGTTCTCATCAGGGTTAATTCGCCTCTCTCAAACAAGACAAACAGTGTGATATTGGCCAGCTGTGATCTAACTGCTGCTGAAGCCGTTGTACAAGCTGCTCCTAAAAAAGAAAAGTACAGTAATGTTTCAGCAGATGGCAGTTTTTATTAAAAAGCAAATGAAATCCAATTTTCTAATTAGCTTCTAGTTAAATGCATATGTAACTGTCTTCACTGTCATATGATCCTTCAGATATAATTCTAATTTGCTGCTCAAGAAACATTTCTTATTATATGCAATGCTGAAAACAGCTGAAGCATTAAGTTCAGCTGTTGAAAACTGCTTTATATTTTTGTGGAAACCACAATACTTTTTTTCAGGATTCTTTGAAAAGTTGAGAAGAAAAAGCAGTATTTGATAACTGTTCTAGTATGAAATAAATCTTACTTGTTCCAAACTGTTAAATGGGAGTGTGTCGCACTTTCCACAAGCATCACTGATTGCACAACTGTTTTCAACATTGGTAATAAGTAAGAAATATTTTCTGAATATCAAACTCAGAATATTAGAATGATTTCTGAAGGAGCATGTGACACTAAAGACTTCTGAAAATCACAGTAATAAATTAACTTCAAATTATTTACATTTTTCACAATAATACTGTTTTTACGGTTTTGATTAACTAAATGCAACCTTGATTAACATAAATATATATATATATATATATATATATATAAATATATATATATATATATATATATTTTAGTGATGTCAAATGAAATCCTGTTGAAGCAGTGAAATTAGTATTTTATTAGCATGCATGTTTTATTAATATTCTCTCTAGGATCTATATTGAGCTCTTTTTAGACTAGAAACATATGAAGTAATGAAGTTATAAAAAGTAATAAAATAAGTTTTTGTGGGAGTCAGGCGCTTTGTCTACATTATTGTATGCTAGTTTGAAATATGTGGTCCATAAAGCAACCAGAGGTCAGGAAAGATGCCAGTGACTGTTGGCTTTAATGAATTACTGGTATTTTTGACTGGTTGTGTTTAAAAAGGAAATTAAAATACTTGCTGTTAGATTTCTGTTTCACAGAGAATTGCATTTTAGCGAAAAGTGTTTTATGAAATTGGGTTAGGATTAGTGTATGGTTTCTCAGATTGGGTGGTCTTTCTTTTTTTCTGACATTTATGTTAGAAAAGTTAATCAGGCACTAGGGCTGTAATCAACCAAAGAAAATTTTGGTCGACTGAAACTTTCGACTAAAAATGACGTTGTGGAGAAAAAAAAAGGTACGTTACATTAATTAGATACGCACTGTGCTCAGTACTTGGTAGCCTTGTTGTCTGCCTAAATTAATTATAAATAA
>JAUCMT010000047.1:979814-992704 GCA_032357475.1 Enteromius thamalakanensis
AGGGGGTCAGAATAATGCATTAGTTAAGCATTAATTAATGGTTAATTTGTTAACAATTAAGCATTAGTTGAGCAAAAACACATTACTAATTAATGATTCAAATGTTACGTTAATCATTTATTACTAGTGTGTTTTTGCTCAACTAATGCCCTTAATAATTGTTAACAAATTAACCATTAATTAATGCTTAACTAATGTATTATTCTGACCCCCTATTCTGAAGTGTTACCAAACTTTTTTCTCCCAACCTCATGTTATTTATACCACAAAGGTTTTGTGAATCCAGAGTTTCTTAGGAAATGCAAAATTTGCATAATTTTCCCTCCAATCTCATTTTCCCCCACATCACTCTGTCCCCTTGGGGGCTCAATACACACAGTTTTTTTTTTCTGCATAACACAAAAGATGAGATTCTGAAGAATGCTGGGGTCCTAATGACGTTGAGCCTCATTGACTTTTATTGTTATAAAAAAGTGGCAGAGGTTTGAAGCATCATGACAGAATCAATCAGAACAAAGATCTCAGTCTAAGTGTAACTGATAAGAATAACATTGGCATCATCTCACCTGTCGACCTTGCCTGTCACGCCAGGAGACCCAGCGTGTGCCGTCCCGGCTGTATTTAACCTTGTATCGCTGGGCAAACTCGTTGCCCACTCCATCTGCGTGCCGCCCCTGCGTGCCAACAAGAGTGACAAAATGGAGGGTGCGAAGGTCAATCTGCAGAAAGACCTTTAGATTGTCTGGTTCAGCCATGACATCTGGACACCAGGCTCCATCTCCATCATCGAAATCCAATCTGAAAAAGAGAGGGATATGGTGGAGAAAATGAGTTCAGTTCTTAGTGTTTCTGATCAACTGTGTGATCATTGTGTTGCATACCTGCCGTATCGAGCTGCAGTGGACTCTGACCAGTGGCTGGAAGCAGAAATATCTTCATCCTGAATTTGGCCTCCAGTCATCCCCAGTGGGTACCTACACACAGCTAAAGAAGGAAGGTTATATGACACATATTGACAGCACAGACAAAGTGAGTGTGTCCATTATCTGTTAATGAGTCTGTAAATTGTAAGTATTATGGATATGAATATTACTCGTTACTCATTGCCATTGAACAAATACCTTGGTGAGCATGAGGGACTCCCACTGTAATGTAATAACAGACATTTGTTGAGCAAAACTGCATCTTCCTTGAAGGTGAAATGATCCTAGGTTCTTGGTTTCTAGGTTTTTATGATTGAACCGATAACCTGTGTTTCCTAGATCTTAAGCATGAGGCTGCCACCACTCCAGAAACTGAAACACCAGACTACTATTCACTACACAGTAGGTGGCATTGTGCTGCAGGAGCACCACTTCTTATTTCTGCTCCAGAGAGGCTGTGCGAATAGGTGGAATCCACACCCCATAAGCAAACACCCAAAATACCACTCAACCCCATCCGTGAGGCCTCAGCAGAAAACAGAGAGACTTTTATGTTCATTCCAGGACATGCTCACCAGGAGCCGAAGGACATTCTCAGCTTCGTGAAGTTATTTCTCTTTAAAAAGTAGGTAGAAAAACAGTTTGCTGCAAAGTTGATGAATGAGCCATCATTCATTCATATGTGTCACATATTTACGAGAAACACACAGAACCTTCTCCTAACGTTAATGTATGATTCCTGTTTCTTTGGGGGTTAATAAGAAGCTAATTCCTTACGTTATAAAAATTTCACTTAGATTCAGTTTTTTCTAAACAGAGTATAAACAGAATTCATATGCTATCAATCTCAGAATGTTCTTGGAATCAAAATTTTTTAAGTCAAAAGTGCCATTTAGGTTTTTTTTTTAAATCATTTTGTAACTTTACTGCAGTGTAAGGATAAATAAACTCCACTGTAGACGTGTTTAAACTCAGTCAGCCAGTGAATAAATACTTCCCATCTCTCTAAATTTGATTTGTTAGCCTTGGCAGATGAATCAGACACTGGACCCCCATCATACTTTCCATCAAGGACATGCCTGTTTTCAGCTGACTGCCCAAGTGATCATCATTTTAACAGTAAACTACTGTAAAAATGCCATGATAAAATGTTAACTTGTTATTGATGACTTCCCTTAGTATATACAGTGAAAAATTGTTATTACGCTCTTAATTTCACAGTTTTGGAAGTGAAAAGAAAAAGGAATCTTATAATTTACAATAAAAACCTGTTTGACCGCTTGGGTTTTCATTGAAATAACTAAGCTTCTTGTAAGCCACACTTTCTTGTCATGTTATGTACATCAGGGCTTTATGCTACCTATAATGCTGTTATGTAATATTTATTGCATTATTGTGTTGTGTGTTACCATTGCTGTAAAACTTTTTCAACGGACCAGTCAGACTACTTTGAATACGACAGCATGGACAGAGTCCTCAGAATAAACAAAAGGTTACTGTCTCACTATGAGCCTCCTGTTAATAACAAAATACATGACTTAAAACTGTGCTTAAACCTTTTATAAATTTAAAGGCTAACTGCAGTGAACCTGATGCTGGCCCATATGCCCCTGAAGGCTATAACAGAAAAATGACTTGACATAAATTTGCACTATAAACTATGAAACAAAAGCTGCACCTTATTTAATTTGCAAATTACTCAAGTCACCTTTTTATTTATTTATATAGCGCTTTTAACAATACAGATTGTAGCAAAGCACTGAACATTATCATGTTTAATTATGTTATTATGAAATGTTTAATTATCATAATTATGTTAATTATGCTTTATTCCTCTCACCTGGGTTGACCTGTGACTTTACGGCTCCAACCAGGAGAAGAACAATAAGATACCGTCTCATTTGGAACATCTTATTTCATGAATTATTAATTCCTGTTAAAAACAACATCAACAAAAAAATAATTCTTGTACAAAATTTAAAAAGATCAGTTAAACACATCACATTTAATATCAAAACAACTTAAATTGAAAACTAGAAATATTTAGTCAATTTTAGACAAATATAAATTTATAATATAATTAAATAATTTAAATGTTTATGTGATGATCAGCTGGATGTGTCAGTTCAGTGTGAATGTCACTCCAGCCTCCCCTTGTTCTATGTCTGAATTTTTTTCACTCCTTGTATGTCTTGTCACCTGTTCTCTCTGTCTCCACCCACCTCATGTGTTCACCTGGTAGCGAATATATACTCCGCCCTCCTCATGTGTCTCCAGGCCAACTAATATGTTCTCTTCCCCCTGGTCTCGTTAGTCCTGTGTATAAATACTGCGGTTTTCTCATCATTCCCCGCTGATCATTGTATGTGGCTCGTCCTGTCTCTGTAAGCACTTTTTCCCTGTTTATCCTTGTTTGTTTTTGTTGTATATTGATTCCCGGTTTTTGAATTCTGCCTGCCTCCTGACCACGACTCTATCTTACCTGTATTGCTCCGTTTGCCTCGTATCTGACCATCTCCTGTTCACACTGCCTTGTGAGTTGTTCTGCAACCTTTTAATAAAGAACTTGCATTTGGCTTCGACCGGGGGCTGTGTCAAGTCGAGGGTTCTCACAACGCCTGACCATTCAATAACGGGTCTCACTCCCATGGCACAGAACCAGGAGCTGTGTCAAGCCGAGCCAGACTTGGTTTCTCGGTCCTCCGAGTTACCTTGGGGCTAGGACCCTGACTCATGGTTGCGGGATCCGCCAGACCCAGTCTGTGATCTGGACTTGTCATGGCCGGAATCTGCCAGACCCGGGCTGTGATCCAGACTTCCAACCACTGTACGCACCCGAGCTCCATGAGAACTGTGAGGCCGCATGGCCAGGGCCTCCGGAACCCGTGTGTGGTCCAGAGACTCCATTGGGTCCGCCAGAGGCTGCACTACCTCTGGAGATGTCGGCTTTAGCCAAGGAGTCTCCAGAGTCCCCACTGGTGGCTGCACAACCCAAAAATATCTCAAAACCATAGTTCGGTCGGTCACGGAGGGCATGTTCAATGTCAGATGGCCTCAGAAGGCGCAAACTCAATCTGGTCGGTTTCAAAGTGCGAAATCCTGGACTGTTGGATTTCGGAGGGCGCATCCAGTGTCAGGCTGGTCACGAAGAGCATATTCACTCCCACTTTGGTCACCAAGGGCGTATCCGCTTCCTGTCAGGTCCCCAAGGGCATATTCACTCCCAGTTTGGTCATCAAGGGCATATCCGCTTCCTGTCAGGTCCCGAAGGAAATACTCTCAGTCAGGTCGGCTTAGAAGGGCATTGTCTCTGACTGTGAGGTCACGAAGGGTGCAATCTCAACCTGGCTGGTCCAGGAGGGCGCATTCCTTCCCTACCCGGTCTCTAAGGGTTTCTGCACATTCGAGTGGGCCTAGAGGGGTACCCTCACAACCTACTCAGTCACTGAGGGTGAGATCGGTGTCCGTTTGGTCTAGGAGGGAGCACGCACGGCCAGTCAGGTTTTAAAGGGCCATGGCTAATGCAGCGTAGTTCGCTAGGGCACAAAGTCAGTCTGATGGCCCCAAGAGGGTCCTGTCTCTTCCTGGCCGAACCAGAGGGGTTCAGCTGCCATCCGCTCCGCCCTGGAGGATGGCCTTACTGTCCGTTCCACCCTATTGGGCATCTCCACAGCCTGCTCCGCCCAGAGGGAGATCTCCGCTGCCGGTTTGGGCCCGGTGGGCTTTTCCACCGCCTGCTCCGCCCAGAGGGACATCTCCGCCCCTGGTTCAGCCCCAGTGGGATTCTCCACCGCCTGCTCCGCCAAGAGGGAGATCTCCGCTGCCAGTTTGGGCCCGGTGGGCTTTTCCACAGCCTGCTCCGCCTAGAGGGAGATCTCCGCCGCCGGTTCAGCCCCAGTGGGATTCTCCACCGCCTGCTCCGCCCAGAGGGAGATCTCCGCTGCCAGTTTGGGCTCGGTGGGCTTTTTCAACGCCTGCTCCGCCCAGAGGGACATCTCCACCGCTAGCTCCACCCAGAGGGAGGCTTCTGCCGCTGGTTCCGTTTCGGTGGGCCTCATCGCCACCTTCTCCGCCCTGGTGGGCTTCTCCGAGGCCTGTTCCGCCAGGGAGGGATAGGTCATCGCCAGGTCGGCTCTGGAGAATTGTGGCGCTGCCTGATCGGCCCCAGAGGGCACTTTCATCAGCTGTTCCGTTCAGGAAGGTTTTTGAAATGTCTGATCGGTCCTGGAGGACAAGGTGGTGGTCCAGTTGGCCCTGAAGGGCATGGGCATGGTCTGGTCGGCCCAGTTGGGCTTCTCCGCCGTCTGCTCTGCCCGAATTGACTTTCTTGCCGTCTACCCTGCCCTACCCTCCTGGCTTCAAAAGTGTGGAGCGTCTGGAAGCCGCTCCTTAAAGGGGGGGCTATGTGATGATCAGCTGGATGTGCCAGTTCAGTGTGAATGTCACTCCAGCCTCACCTTGTTCTATGTCTGTATTTTTCCACTCCTTGTATGTCATGTTACCTGTTCTCTCTGTCTCCACCCACCTTATGTGTTCACCTGGTAACCAATATATACTCCGCACTCCTCATGTGTCTCCATGCCAACTAATATGTTCTTTTCCCCCTGGTCTCGTTAGTCCTGTGTATAAATACTGCGGTTTTCTCATCATTTCCCGCTGATCATTGTATGTGGCTTGTCCTGTCTCTGTAAGCACTTTTTCCCTGTTTATCCTTGTTTGTTTTGTTGTATATTGATTCCCCGGTTTCGACTTATGCCTGCCTCCTGACTACGACTCTGTCTTAGCTGTATTGCTCCGTTTGCCTCGTATCTGACCATCGCCTGTTCACACTGCCTTGTGAGTTGTTCTGCAACCTTTTAATAAAGAACTTGCATATGGATTTGACCGTCTCACTCCTGGTCTGTAACAGTTTATTATGATTATTAATAGTGATGTTAATAATAATATTATTAATATCATACATTCAATTATATTGCATGACACAAAATGTATTTGTATTACAGTGAATACATTCATAATGCTGAAAAGAAAAAAGAAGAAGAAAAAAAGCTTGCCAAACCATGAACCCAAAAGATGAGGAACAAAGTGGCTCTTGTAGGTGCATTTGCCCTCAGGTCAGTAAGTTTTCCCAGTATACAAAGTAAGCTATGTGACTGGTGTTTATTTTTATTGCATATGGCTCCAGTCTGTGGGAGAGCAGTACTGTATGTACAGTGACCAAGAGAATCCCACTCTACTAAAACCATAAACAACATATAATCAACTTTTTTTTCTGGTATAAGCATGGTTTACTAAATTATTTTAAATCAGAATTTAAAAGTATAATTAAATTAAAAGTTCACGTAAAAGCAATTTACCTGAGAACATTTATTTAACATCTAACAGTAACATATTTTATAAGTCTTGGATAAAATATGTTGATATTCTTTTTTCTTAATACAGAATTTTTGGCTTTATAGAAAAAGAATTTCCAGAACAGACTTAATCACTCATGTTGTCCATATGCAACAAACCCATAATCCTCTAAAGAGCCAATTGAAACATCCTACAAAACACAAGTGACACTTACCGCTCTCTTCAGTCATAAACTCAAAGATTACTGCCTCTAAAGTATTAACCTCTGAGCAAAACACTATCCTTCTCGCCTTCACGGTCCATCCTGAGGGAAAATGAGCGGCTGGGGCAAGTGACCCTTTTACAGGAGCAGAAATAAACAGAGAGAAAAAAAAAGATACAGTCAGCACCATTTTGGGGAAAGTCCAAATAGTCCAGATTTCAAGCTGAGAAACAGAAGGTTTTAATCATACAGTGCAGGATCCCTTCACACAATAGTTTACTGTTTTTCACTGTAAGACTAATATATATTTACACACAATAATCTGTGTGTGTGTGTACAGGCATTTGTGGTTTACGAGGACACGAATGTGTATAATGACATGGGTACTACAACGTAAACATGGTTAATGAGGACACTTCCTGTGTCCCCGTAAAACAAAAGGCTTAAAAAACATACTAAACAGTGTTTTGTCAAATTCAAAAAGGTCACACAGATTCCTGTAAGGTGTAGGTTTAGTTTTAGGCTCATGTGTAGGAAATACCACATACAGCTTATACAGTATCAAAGCCATTACACCTATTGATAGGTTCTGTAAACCACAAATGCAAGTATGTGTGTGTGTGTGTGGGTATTGTAAAAAATATATACAAAACAACTGACAATTAAAAACAAGCTCAATAAAACACATGGAAAATAATTATTCCCAAACAAAAACCTGTTTTGGAGGATATCTTCATTGAATTGAGTTTAATAAATTAATCTTGTCAAAAAACGAATAATCTTTAAACAAGTCCGACATCCAAGGAAATTTGCATGTGCAGGGGTTTTATTTAACCATAAAGTTTAATCATGATATTAATTATAAAACTGTGGTTAATACAAATGCAAATCAATACACCAAAAGACCACACTTTCACTAAAATAACAGCATGGGTAATTTTCGTAAGGGTAGTTTAAGTGTGTTCATATTTAAGATAATGTTTTAAAGTAATATGAAAAGTTTAAAGTAAAAAAAAAAAAGAATTGTTTTGTAAAGATAAAAATAGCTGGATGCAAACGAGACCTACTATTAATACTTTTATTTATATGAACTATTATTATATTATAAACAGCAACAGTCATCATCAGTCCAATTCATTCAAAAGGCAGTTATCTAATATAAAGTTATGTAAAATTTAGCTTTAGACTTGACCATCACCAAAACTACTTTGGAACAAATAATATATCAGACTGCCCATCAGACGTACCCAAAATAAATTATATTTTAATAATTTTTATATACTATTATTATTATTATTATTATTATATATATTTATATAATATTTAATGCAATTTTTTTTAACCACTATTGAGACATCAGAGCCAGCAGAAAATTGCAGAAAATCTGACGAGGTAAGGCTGCTGTCGGCAGGTTTATGAGTGTTGAACAGCTGCTGACGCTCTGGAGCTCACCAAAAACATTGTCGCTAATTTTCAAGAAGACATTTTCTTTATAAACAAACCACATATTTTAAGCCAACCAAAATTGTATAAATGTTGGGACGTTTTTTTAAATTTGAATAAAATTTAAATTTAAATACTTTCAAATAACATGACAAATAACATTTTATTCACAATATAAAAAATATATAACATAACAAATGTTTAAACTGAGACATTTTATGCACAAAATGAGCTCATTTCAAATTTGATACCTGCTACAGGTCTCAAATAAGTTGGGACAGGGGCATGTTTACCATGGTGTAGCATCTCCTCTTTGAAGTGCAAAGACATCTGGGCATTGAGCTTTTTTTTAGTTGGTTTTGGAATTTAATCTCATTCTTGCTTTGTTTCCAGCTGCTGCAGAGATTGTGGTCATCTTTGACATATTTCTTGTTTAATGATACACTAAATGTTGTCTATAGGTGAAACATCTGGACTGTAGACAGACTCTTCTATTAAGAAGCCATACTTTGTTTAGCTGCTGTCCTGCTGAAATACACAAGATTCCTTCCAAAACATGCCGCATACACTTATGCATACCATCTTAGATGCTGGCTTTTGCTGATTAAATTCTGGAAGGTCTCCCTTCTCTTTAGGCCAGAGGACACGGCATCCGTGATTTCCAACAAAATGTCAAATCTGGCCTCGTCTGACCATAGAACACTTGCTTCTGGACCATGTGCACACATCTGTTTTGCATGATAGAGCTTTAATTGGCATCAGCAGATTGTGCATGGACAGTGGTTTTTGTAGGTATTCCTGGGCCCATTTAGTAATGTCAATGACAGAATCATGTCGATGAATGATACAGTGTCGTCTGAGGTCCTGAAGAATATGGCCATCCAACAAAGGTCTTCAGCCTTGTCCCTTAAACACAGAAATGTATTCAGCTTCTCTGAATCTTTTGATGATGTTATGCACTGTAAAGGATGACATTCGCAAAGCCTTTTAGTGGATACAACTCATTTAGTGCATAACTAATTTAGTTATTTATTGTAATAAAAAAAAAAAATCTAAAACAAAGCAACATTTTAACATTTCCAGAATTTGGGTTGTATGTTCTCGCTTTAAAACTATTAAAACACAAAAACTGTTTTATTTATAAAACGGCAGTGGATTTGGGCACCCATCATGGAGTGAGTGATTCAAATGTTAACAGTGTTCTGTTATCACAAGAATGTTGCACCTCTGGAAAAGGCTTTAGCCAATCAGATTCTAGCACCAGAAAGAACTGGTAGATGAATATATAGACTGAAAGATCAAAAAGACAACAAAATCTTAAATGACTTTCATTTATTCAGTTTCATTTACTCCAAAGGGTTAACTAGTTAACTAAGATCCACCAACACTAGATTATTTAAAGGAAAACAAATGCTACAACATAGCAGCCTTTAGACACGACAAAATATGCAGTGTTAGTATTACTTGCTACACTCTTCCCAAGGAATAAAAACAATAGTAATAAAGAAATAATGTTGATAAATGCCATATGACATTATTGCACAAATACTTTCACTTGTTTTGACATTGGTATTACTTTGTAACAGTTCAAGCTGCTCAGCTGCAGAATTAACAGTGAAGGTCAAACATGCTTACACATTGAGTTTAACGTTCTATATCATTTCTTTTCTTTTACATTAGTACTGCTGCATTTTCTAGTCAAGCCTGACGTTAGAAATACTGGCAAACAAATCATGAAATGCCCACAAAAACAACAACCTAACTCGCATAGCATCGGGATGAACATTATAAAACATGTAGAATAAAAAGTAAACTGGCATGTGTTTATGAGTGTATTCATGTATGTCTGTTAAGTGTCTATTTATATATTTAAAATAAAGAAAAAGTGCTGACAACCACATGGCCTATCTTCAGAAGAACAGATTGAAATGTAAAAAAAAAACAATCAAGAAGATACAAATGGTTTTTGAAACTCATGTTAATAGACCAGCCAACTGTAGAGGTTTTGCTTTAAAGGGATAGTTCACACGAAATCATTTACTCACCGTCATGTTGTTCCAAACCTTTATGACTTTCTTCTGTTGAATATAAAAGAATACACTATTGATGAAAAATGTTCTGTAATGGGAGATGGATGCATTTGATGAAAAATGCAGTCAAACAGTAATACTAATTTATTTTAAATGTAATTTACTCCTGTGATGGTAAAGCTGAATTTTCAGCATCATTATTCCAGTTTTCAGTGTCACATGATCCTTCAGTAATCATTCTAATATGCTGATGCTAGAAAGTTCAAAAGAGATCTTATTAATATATATATATATATATATATATATAAATGATACATTTGGAATAGATTATTTTGAATAATTCTAAATGTATTTGCTTTCACATTTGCTAAATTTAAGGCATCGTTGCGGAATACTTTTTCTTTTAAATTTGTAAATAAAAAAAAATACTGACCCCCCAAATTTAAATAATATTTCATGAAAAAAGTCTTAGTTACATGCATGCTTTGTCCATGTGTTGAAAGTCAATAGGTCCAAAACAAATATTGTATAGACAAAAAAATAATTCACATGTTTGGGACGACATAAGGATGAGTAAATATGACTTTTCTACTGAACTTTTTACACAATTTCTAACTGTACAACAATTTTATATGATTATGCTTAGGACAACCTAGACACCCACTGTCTGGGATCTGCAAAAGTAATGTAATTTGTATATAATTATTAAATATATTTAATATATATTTATATATTCTGATATTTATTCATAGATAAATTCTGACAGCTGAAGCTGCAATGCAAAAGCTGAAGTGCTCAATCTGCTGCTGCTGGTCTCAGCTGTTTGGGTTTTTTTTTTAGAAGCAACAATCTCACACACGGTGAACGCAGTTAGTGGCCCCAGCTGTCCCGGTCATCACTCTCATCAGTGTTAGACTCATATCCGGATGCGATACCAGACTCTCTGAATCCTGGTGTGTCCAGTGTGCAGAGAAACTGGTTTCCAGGAGGAGAGCAACCACCTGACTGATCTTCATCCTGACCCTGCCCAGAGTCACGGTCCTGCTCCGGCTTCTTATCTCGCTCTGAAGATGCTGAGAAGAAACAGAAGCCGTCGAGGCGAGCCAGGCTGTTTGAGAGAGGGAAGCCCTCTCGAGCGCTTGAGGGAGGATTTGGGTTGGGGTCACGTGACATAGGCGGCATGTTGGCCCGCAGGGCGATTTCCAGAAGGCTGTCTTGAGAGCCCACTGCAGGGTGGAAATGACATTATGGATAGAGTAAATTAGAGGTGCCATTACTGAGCCGACTTTGTCAAGCTAAACATCTAATCACCAGAGTAAAGGCCTGATCCCACCAAAAATGACAACTATAGAGGTATCTATAACCATAACATCAATCAAACATCAATCAAAGAATGCTGCTTTAAATGCTCAAGCTTTTTAGGGCCAGGTTATATGCACCATTTTATAAGGAAAAGAGCAGCATGAACGTTCTTCAAAATTTGTGTCATCAGTAGCAAAAGAAAAGTCAAGAAAATCTTTGAACAACATAAGGATGAGTAAATGTAGGGTGAACATGCCATTAACAGGCTAAATCATTCATCTGCCTTGCACACAGTGTATAAACAAAGAGGAAAATCTCTTAATTGGACATGAGTCTTGAGACTTACAGGGGGAGTTTTTGTGTGGCTGAGTGCGGAGCTCCAGCTCTTGGACATGTTTGACCAGCAGTGAGAGATGCTGCAGGAGTTCAGTGTTCTGCTGCAGGAGCTGCTGGACTCTAGCCTGAGCCTCCATCCTGGCGCTGGTCTCCACCGACAGCTGCTGCTGCAGCAGAACCACCTACACAAAAACAACTACTAGATTTGACACTTCCTTAAGAAATATATCTGTGAAATATCTGTTCCCCAAAAGGTTCTTTGGGGAGCCATTCAGTAAACAAAGAACCATTTTTCCTAGTATGGAGAACATTTTAACAACCTAAAGATCCTTTTTTCCACCTTTTGTGGAATAAAAAGCTTCCATGGATGGTAAAGGTTCTTTATTGATGTCAATAAAACAACCTTTATTTTTAAGAGTGTACAAGTCAATACAAGCAGCATGACAAAGCAATCAGACGCGTGATGTGACCTGTGCGGAGGCGGCTTGGCTCCTCTGCTCCTGCTGCTGTAATTGTCTTTGCAGGAGCTGCACCTGATGGCTCACGGACAGAGGACTGGACAGAGGAGACGACTCCATTACCAACACCGGCTCTTCACACACCTGCATTGAGAAAGTAGGAGACACATGAAACCTTTAATTTTAACCAACAAATTATCTTTAAGATGGTCAGTACACAGCCACTTAAAGAAATAGTTCACCCAAAAACGAAAATTAGCCTACCCCATAATTTACTCACCCCCAAGCCATCCTAGGTGTATATAACTTTCTTCTTTCAGATGAACACAGTTGTTTGTTTTTTTGGTGTTTTTTTAAATGTATCCTAACTCTTCCAAGCTTGGTAATGCTGGTGGATGGTGGCTATAATTTTGAAGCTCTATAAATCGTATATATCTGTTGTAAAACTACGCCTCTGGGGGGTTGACACAAGTCTTCCGAAGCAGGGCCCAGTTTCTCGAAAGCGTCTTATCGCTCCGTAGTTCTTAAGAAACGTTCTTACTCTAAGTATCTCTTATATAAACAGCACAGCGTTCGCTTCACCGTCACTACAGGTTACATTAGAATATTAGCGACAGTTTGGTGATTTCGCTTGCTATTGATAAGTTAACCCATGTCGAAATAAACGCTATTAAAAGAATTGAGTGCAATAGAAAGCGCCGTCTTTCTTAACGCTGTAATTCAAAAGTAGTCAAAAATCGATTGCTGAGCAATCGATGTCAGCTAATTCAGGACCTTCACTGTAGACAGCGCCTTGTAACGTCTGACGTAGGAGGCAGCGACTTAAGAACATTCCTAAGAG
>JAUCMT010000047.1:992804-1002923 GCA_032357475.1 Enteromius thamalakanensis
TGACCTGGATCGGGCTGATTGGGACTGGGTGATGTCTGTGGCTACTGATCTGGGGACAGGTGTTGCTGATGGCGTGAAAGCAACTTACTGAGTGTATATGTTTTTTTTTAATTCACATCATTAAATAGATGGCATGGTTTACACCTTTATTGGGAAAATAAAGTCCTTCCTAACCCTTCCCAATGCATTATTTTCAACTGTTTTTTTTCTTCTTTCATTTTTATTAAAAATAAATGCTTTGCTGATGTTATTTGTGTTATTTGAAATTATAAAAGGGGCTAAGAGGGGGTCTCGCCCAGGGAGTAATTCAATGTAGAACCTTTGCTGCGAGTGTCCGCATAACAGTCTCCAAAAAATGGCACAATTTTGGCAATTTTGGCACAACTCAAGTGGTTCGTCAGCTGATGTGCTTTAGGATAGTAATTAAAAAAGCTTAGTGTATGGAAACTTTATTAATGAAAACACTTCCATTCACTGGGTGTAGGCTATAACAACTTAAGTATTTTATTTGTAAAAAGTTTAAAGTAAAGTCAAAATGTAAATTTAATACTAAATCAGATTTTATATTAAATGTTCATTAAAACTGTTATGTTAAACTGCATGTAAAAAAGCTTTTTGTGTATTGGTGGTCACGTCAGAAGTGATAAGGTATAGCTAAGAGCGCTCCAGATCAACCTTACGAACTAATGACTTACAGAAGGTATAATTAACTAAGAAGGTTTTGGAAAACAGGCACTAAAGATAAGGTACGTCTTAAGGTACAACTTAAGAACAATGTAGCATTAAGGTGGTTTCGGAGAACGCAGCCCTTACCATTTCCATTCCCAGGCAATCAATCAATACTGCTAACATATTTGTGCAGATGTAATCAAATATCTGGTGGATTTCCTGTATTATGGTGATGTTTACCTTTCTCTTCGATTTGAAGACATTGCAGCGGAACACATTGCTTTTCTTGTCTCTTGCTATGTAACTGAATATCTTCAAGTCCTGTGAGTCATGAGAGACGTAAAAAATTCTGAAAAGAAAAAAAAAATGACTAATGAGCTGCAGCAATTGACCTTAAAACTGTTTCATTGCCATGGCAACAACAAGGCCAACATGCTCTTCACTGACTCTTCCTTTGACATGTCATAAAACATTACAGAAATACATTAAATGTGCTTAAAATGTTTTGAAAGGGCAACAGCTTTTGAGATGCATCAGTAAATGTCAGTGTTACATTACATTGGCGTCAAACTGAAACTCTAGAAACAGATCCATTTGAGAACAAACATGTTGGTAATATAACTGATATTGTTTTAATACAATAAAAATAGAGTGGACTGACACTAGTCAACATTACTGATGTTAAACAGAGTGTTTATGTGCACTGGAGACTGGTGGTTGCTATGGGGATTTTGAAAGACATTCTGCTTTTTGTTGTAGCTCACAGAGCAAAATGATTTTGATGTGACGTGTGTGCGTGTAAAATGAAAAAGGTCATCAAACCCCACAGGACATGACACTCATGAGCAAAATTAGGAATGAATGCTATGCAAATAAACTGTGGTTATATTACCTGAAAATGGGGTCCTGGGCAAGTGTCAATTGACTTTCATCAAAGCTATAGTCTTCTTTCTAACATAAAGATATAGCAATGTTTAGTCAAGAAATATGTGCCTAATTAATTTTATATGCAGAATAAATTGCATAAAATCAGAAATAATTTTTATTATAAAATAAGAAGGGGAAAAAATAAGAACACCTCACCTTTTTCTTCTTACGCAAAACCACCTTGACACCATCCACTGAAACAATAAGGTTGACTTTCTTCTTCTTGATGTTTTTAATTTTAAACTCATACTGAAAATGATAGAAAAAAAAAAGTATAATTAAATTAATTAAAACACGAATCATTACATGAACTTAAACAATGGTGACCTTAAAACTGATAACATCTTGAAGTAGTTTTATTATATATATATATATATATATATATATATATATATATATGCCTGTGTGCATATTTTTGGTTTGCATTTTTTATTTTAATAAATAAATACAAAAAAACAATGTCAAATTTTTTGTATACTAATATTTTGTATTAATATATTGTATATAATAAATAAATTGTTTTATTTTATTTAGTTTTACACTGAGGCTTATATGGGTCATTTTTGTCACAAACAAGTGTCATGTTTTGTTTAAAACAAAATGTAAAATTTTTAATGAATAATACGTCATGTTCTATAGGTCTGAGGAGGACATCCAAAACAACAATTTATCAGCAACAAATGATCAGTTATCATCAGTTATAAAATGTGGCATAATTATGACATATACATCTTAAATCAAACAGATGAACAACGCCTAGGAAACTTGAGCAACTTACACCGATAATAGATTTATCAAGATATCAGCCATCAATTAAAATGCTATTGCTTTTGCTCTGTTAGATGCAGACTGCATGAATAATCGAAGACTAGGAAATAAACAAGAAATCCTCATGGGTGGGATTAAAGACGATGCACTAGGCATACTGAAGAGTGGCTGGGTTAAAAGAGCTCTCTTTCATCTCAAGCTTTAATTATGCTAACAGACCACTAAGGCAAGCACTTTTCTAAGAAGCTTGTTACTCCTGCTTGTTACTCTCAGTTCTTCTCAAAATACATAAAACAAAGCGTGATATCCAAAAAGACTTAAGCGCTATGATGTACTACTGAGTTTATCGATTGACCTACAGTATCAACAGGAAAAATTCCCTGGAGAGAAATCTTGTGCAAATAAGTCTAAACATTGCACAAACGTATTCTCTTTGATGGAGCAAAGTCGATTAAGCTAAACTGTACTGATGCTGCCAGCACACTGGCGCAATCTCATAAATACTGGACCCCTGAGAAGAAAAGACATGAGCGAACAGGCTTTACACTGGTACTACACCATTAGAACAAACAAATTCCAACACATCAACCACCTGCTTAACCTAATAAATGTGATTTTTCCTACCAGGACCGGTTATTCAGAACAAAATACATAATTATTAAGAGCTTTAAAAAACTCCAGGAATTAAATGACATGCTTATATTGTGATTACATGTTAAATTGCAAAACGAAGAAAAAAATATTTAAGGTCTGCACTACAGTATATCTAGGTCAAACATTTAAATACTTTTTTTTAAGCATGTGAACATTTGTACATGTACTACTGTGATCTCACTTTTATTGTGATTTAAGATGCTCTTGGGATCATTTTCAAAGAAAATAACATCCGGTTTTACATTATATTTTTAGTTTATTCAGCTCAAGATAAAACAAAAAGTAAGACATCCTGAAATTTTTCAGTTATTTCAATGATTATGGTTTTCTTTAATATTATTACAAGCATTTTAGAAAATGTCTTGTTATTATTATTACTCGTGTGACCCAAGACATGGACAATTACTAAGAAAGCTGATACTTCTTCTTCGTTTTGCTCTACACAGTGCCAGATAAGTATTTTTATATAGTGATACAATGCATGATGCTATATATTTACTACTGTATAATTATAATATACATTAATAGCTAAGCAATAGCATCATTGTAGAACTTGTGAATCAGTAATAAGTTTATAACTCTCTGCATCCTAATGAAGATTTTCTTATACTTCATCTTTCAAACTCAGAAACCCTTACCCGTATTCGTCTCATAGCAGCCAATATTTCAATCCTGCTTTTGGGTCGCACAATATCCAGGCTCCCGATGAACTGTGGCAGAAGAGGTTAAACAAGATTAAGTGTAGCCTATATTATGGGTAAAAGTCAGTGATTTGCATTCATGTTAGTGCAACAGGTGAAGTACAGTTGATTAAGCTACCTTATATTTCAGTGTCAATGTAAATATTGCACATTAATAAAAGAATCACAATGATAGTGGGTTGCTATTACAATCCTTTCAACATGATAATTACATATTAACTACATGCATGTTCAGTATTCAATGCAATGACATGGTAACAGGTACACTAAAAGAAGTATGAGCCATTCAATAAACAATTATATTTATTCTAAAATTTACCTTCACCTCGAATGCAAGTCCATGCTGGAACTGCCCATCATTATCAGCAGGAATCCTCTGATCCACCGAGTCGTCAACCAAATTATATTTACTCTTTTCCAGCATCGTGTAATGGTATGGAAATATCGTTGGACACCTTTATTTACTCAAAACATGTTGGAGCCTCCTGGCTGCATTGATTTCTGAGGGGTTTCTCACAGAAAGATGACGGCGGTCCTGTAAAAGGTAAAGGAAGAGATGCTCCTCCGCAGAGGGATCCAGCATCATTTACAGTAAATATGACCTCAGTGTTTGTTTCACAGCCGAGCAGACGCTTCAGAAGACGTTAGCACGCAAAGTCTGGATTTCCAGCATGATGATAAATATCCCACCTGTCCCTGTTGGCGCAGACCGTCCCTTCACGTAAATTTATGTGTCTTACTATGGAGAAGGCTTCTCTATTAATATTCATAAGACAAGCATTCGCCATTGGAAGGTTATCGAGCAATATTAGCTCGACTTGATTCATGTTCATGAGGCAAACGTTCCTCATAGGAAGGTTTCAAAGCAAAGTATGCGGGAGTTAAATTAATATTAATTTGCCAACCTTCAACGTAGTAGTATTTGTAATTCGCTTCCATGATTTCAAAAAGGTTTGTTCTCTGTGACTGGAAATACTTATGAAGTGCTGACATCTTGTGGTTAAAAAGGTGACGCCTGTTGAGTGCATTATGGTAGAAAAGCATGTGTCATTGCACTGCTCCAAATAAAGTCATGCACTGTGAGTTAAAGGTTCTGTAATATTGCTTATATACAAACGGACAGACTTAACTTAAGAATGTATTTAAACGCCCTAGCTACAGTATATATGGAATATATCTAGACTAACTGTGTGTGTGCTTGTTTGTGCTACATTGTGGGGACATTTTAGATAGTAAAACCCTGAAATCTACAGTACTGTGCAAAAGTCTTAGGCCACTAGTATTTTCACCAACAGTAAAAATGAAGAAATTAAGAAAAAACCCTCCCCAAGCTGTTTTCCAAAAGCTGCAATGAAAGCATCCTCATTTTACAGCATTTTTACACAAGTGTCTAAAAGTTTGAACCGTAATGTAGCTTCCCTGGTAGGTATTTTCCTTCATCTTGGATACGTTGCCACAGTTCTTCTGGATTTATCAGTTTGTTCTGTATCTTCATGTGATTCCAGACAGACTGGATGATGATCAGATCAGATCTCTGTGTGGAGCACTGGCTGTTTTTAGACAATAATCTCACTGCATTATTACAATTAATGACAAAAATAATGTTTTGGAACTGATATTTTCAACTGACACACTACCAAAAAAGATAGAAATAACCCACTTAAACCCAACATTTGTGGGTGAAAATACTAGTGGCCTAAGACTTTTACACGGTACTGTATGAGACTGTGCAAAAAAAAACAAAAAAAAACAACATGTAAAAAAATTTAAAAGATGTTTATCTAAAAGTGTAAAAAAGCAAACTGGTTTTCTGTAAGTGGTAGGGCCTAGATTTAGGGGTAGAGTTAGGTTAGTAGATAAAAATATTAATATATTAAATAATAAATAATAATAGATAAATAATAAAAGGTCTTTGGATGGTCCCAAATATTCACAGAAACAAACGTGTTTGTGTACATACTGTATTATGGGAACCAAAAACCATGTAAACCTGTGAAATTTGAAATATTAGGCATTAGATAATTAGGCAATTAGATATTAGGCAATGCCATGTGTTTCTATTATTTTCACTTCTTTTTTAGATTGCTAAATGTCCTCTTTCCACCTACCTAATGTTAGTGATAATTTTTTTTTTTTAATTTTTGGTTCAACTGAAACAGGATGCTGTTCTTACACCCACTTCCTCCCTACAAGCAGTTTCAGTATTGTTACTGTTAGTAATCAAACAAACAAAAATATTAACATGAAAGAAAACAATAAAAAAACAATGTTAACTGGTTTATATACTGTAAGTTACCATTTCAATATACAATAAATAAATAAATAAAACAATCTGCTTTGCCTCAAATCTACATTTGTTAAATGACCCATAGTCAGTTATTTCCAACGTATTGTATTATTGTTATTAACATTGTATTATTTATAAACATATTTACATTATAATTTAAAATACTGTAAATTTGATCTTTTTTAAGTAATAATTACTGTATAATTATGTTTTAAAACAGTAAGGACTTTTCCAGAAGTTGTTGTTTGACAAAACATGCTTGTATTATTTTATTTAAATAGTTTTTGTTTTACATTTATATTTACATTTGGATGTTTTGCATTACATAAACATTATTTTAGTGCTTGCATCTTGCGTGATGTCGTTTAATCTTTGTGTGTATGACCATGTGCACCATCCAGTTGGAAATGGTGCTTAATTCGTATGAATTCATAGCCTATACAATGTCATTCATATGCAATATGCAATGCACAGCGGCAATCAAACACATAACCTGATGTAGCTGAGTTCGACGTGTTCAGGTCAGGTTTGTTCACCCTGGAACAACATTGAGATTAAGTTTAGGCTTACAATCAGTGTTTGGTGTTTGTACATCAGTGTCAGTCATCTATCATTAAATCTGATTTTAGGCTTTGCTCACGTTAGGTTTAGGTGTAGAGATATGGTCAAAACTAAATCTTTTTATTAAAATGTGCCAGGACCAACAAAATATTTTGATCTAACATTTTAAACTCAAAACCAGGACATGCGTAATCAAACTGAATAAGAATCAGTGATCTTAAAACTTCTTATCAGTTTAGAAATTACAACTATTAAAAATGATTATAAATTCAATGAACAAACATCTACTAGAACTAGGTTTAGGTTTAGGGGTAAGGTTATGAAGGTTATATTTTTTATAAGTCAAACTGTACATAGTAAATGAGTGCTGGAAACATTTACTCTGGTTCCTTAGCATGGTGGTTATAAGTACATTTTAGTGGGTAAAAAAATGATTGCTTTAGTTTGGTTTTAATATTATATAACCGTCTTTTTGCTCTCTTTGTCTTCAATTAGCATTTTAATGGGCTGCTGCCTAATGCACACCTCTTCTGCCTCACTGATGCAGCTTTTGATATTTCAGGCATCATTATCAAAACTTTCTCCTTTTATAGAGACATGTATGACCTGAATGTTCTTTTTATGTTCTTTTGGCTCATCGGTCTACCTCTCAAGGTGTGGAGAGACTTGCGTCATCATCCTGAACTTGTTAGTGATGTGACTATAAATAAGTGCGCACAATAACACAGCAAACGTGCAAACTGCTTGACACGGTGCAGAAACAGCTGAGGAGATTCTGTCTCCGAACACACTGTACCTGTTGAGTTTGTGATCTTATTACTTTAGAGGACTGTGAGGCTTGTTGTTCCACAGTTCATCTTTTGTCAATTTGAGCTCAAATGGGTGTAACAGCCCCCTTCGGAGATGAAGAAAGAAAGAAGAGGGAGAAATGGAGCGAGAACACAGGACAGACACGATGTGAAGGATGAATGTGAATGTTCCTTTAGAAAAATGTGAGCTTGATAACAGCAGGATGTTAAATGAAGCTAAATGAAGCCAATCAGTTGTAATTGTTGCATTTTCAGTATAGCTTAAGTACCCATCATGCATTGGAGGCTTAAACTGGGATATTTTGTACTTGTACTTTGTACTTGAGAAAGGAGTACACTGAAAAAAATGTAGAAACAGTTTGCAATTGCTTGAAATTGCTTGTAAAGAAAGAATAAATTGTACTTTTGTAAAAATAAAATAAATAAAACAAATTTAATATATATATATATATATATATATATATATGTATATATGTTTGTAATGCCTGAGAGCTGCCAGTCTTGATACACACTATTATATATTCTTTTGTTCTATACAGTGTGCAACAAAATACTTTTTTTTTCTCCATTATTAAAATGTTCGTGTTTTTCCCGTACATTCCCTCTGTGTTTATGTTTGAACAATTGTTGAGGGTAAATTGAGGGATTAAAAATAAACAGTATAGTTAAACCCTCACTCCACCTTCCTGGCCGACAGATTTTTGAGGACTTCCTCATCACTAGCTCGTGTTCGGGAAAAGTGTCTACAGGCTGAACAATAGATGGAAAACGCTGGTCATTTCTCTGAAATCTGTCCTCTCCATATCACTGCTCTGTTGTGTCTGCATGCTCGAGTGTGACTTCACCACACCGTATACAGGCCTGAGTTATGAATGACTTCTGCTGGGAGGTGGTGTATGTCACCTTAAACAGCAGCGGTGACTAAACGTGCCAGTATTTACTGCAAATAACTGTGACTGGCAATGTTGTTCATTTCATCAGCACCTACGATAATCATACTGCCTATAATAGAACGTGCACCACATCTTCAGACATCTTTAAAGGAAGATGGAAATGTCCTCTTCCTGTAAGAGAGAGTCCTGGATTTAGCACTGGCTGAGTAAGCTCACTGTCAAGCAATTCAGTGGCTTTACAGTCGCAGTACTTGTGATAAATACATTGATAAAATTAAGAAGAAAAAACTTAAACCTACAAGTGTGGAGAAGTTACAGATACATAGCTTGTTGACGGAGTGACTCTTGGTTATTACTATAGTAATTGTAGCATCAAAACTGAAGTGTTCAGATTACTGTTTATTTGGATAGAAACAATATATACATTTATCGATACTCTCAGAAATAAAGGTACAAAAGCTGTCACTGGGGCGGTTTCTTTTCAAAAGGGACATATTTGTTCCTACAGTAAAGGGTACAAATATCCATTTTGGTATCTTCTTTACTGTAAGTACTTAAAGTGTACATGTTTGAACCTAATAGGTAAAAAAAGTGTGCTTTTTCAAAAGGTACAGCCCCAGTGACAGCATTTGTATCTTAATTTCTGAGAGTGTAATAGTAAAGTAATAACAAGGAAGTCTCTAATATGTCGAAATTAATTAGCTTTCCCATTCATCTCAATGGCAGATGCTTGGCTGGCACATGACCCTCTGTATATGCCATTTATTCTCATGAGAAGAACTTTCCCATGAAAAACAACAGACACATAACATGTAACATGCATCCACATCAATGTTACATATCCTTTTTGGAGTTATTTTGTTAGAATTCACAAATACATTTAAATTGTGTTCAATGAAGAAAGATTATAAAAATGTAGTTACAACATCTACCAACAGAGGTAGACATACATAATATTTTAAGAGCCTATAGATATTTTAATATTGGGTGAGCTCTCTCTCTCTCTCTCTCTCTCTCTCTCTCTCTCTTGGTTCTGCTGACATTGTTTTTTAACATGCATTGGTCAGTTTTTCAATTTTGAGCAAAAAATCTAAAAAAAATCTAAAAAGCATTATTTTATTACTCTTTCTGGCTGAGAGATAAAAGGAGATATCCAAACTCCACTCTGTAACAAACTGCAATGTTAGTCTAATTAATGAATTTTGAACCTTTCTATTCTGGAAACGCATGCAAATTCTCACATATTTATTTGAATATTGTCTCATTTGCATGCATGGTATTTAATGTAATTCTAATGTAATTCTTAATGTAATTCTTTTTTACCCTATTACCTGAACGGATGTTTGGAATCAAAAATACTTTAATGTTAAGATCAGTGTGCTCCAGTTGCTTAAACACACACACACACTATACCCCTAGTTTCACAGACAAGGCTTAAGCTAGTCGCAGACTAAAGTGCATGTTTGAGCTGTCTCAAAATGAAAATATCTTGCCCTGAAAAATCTTAAAGCATGTCAGTGTCATTGTTCTGTGTCAAGATGCACACCTGTAATATTTTCTTATAAAGAATTTTTGTAAAAGTTGCTTAAATGTCTTAATTAAACTAATGCCTATCCTGGCTTAAGCTAAACCCTGTTTGTGAAACCGGGCCATAGTGTGTGTGTGTTTAAGAAACTGAGATGCACTTAATATTGAACTGGAAATTAGGTGCTGAGTGTCCGGCCAGAGGAGAACTGGCCCCGACTGAGCCGGATTTCTCACAAGGTTTTTTTCTCCATTCTCTCATGGATGGGGTTTTGGTTCCTTGCCGCTGTCGCCTCTGGCTTGCTTAGTTGGGGACACCTGATTTC
>JAUCMT010000047.1:1025886-1043326 GCA_032357475.1 Enteromius thamalakanensis
GCGATATTTTTTTAGCGCGCGGTAAGAGTCTCGCATTAATGCAGCACGTTAAATACCCGATAACGGCCCACCACTAATATATATATATATATATATATATATATATATAAACACATATACATATATATATAACAATAAGACTCTTAGGCAAATTCTTATTGAGAGTAATAAAAACAAATTGATTATATTCATATATATATATATACATATATATATAACAAAACATAAGCTTTTTTTTTAAAGTCTCTTACGTTAACAAAGGCTGAATTTGTTTGAACAAATATATAGTAAAATGCCAATATTGTTTCCTCTTTGAATGTATTTTTTAAAATTAAATGTGCATATTGTACTGTACAGCTAAATTTTCTGCATCATTACTCCAGTCTTCAATGTCACATGATCCTTAGGAAATCATTTTAACAGCATTTTATTAGCATAGAAATCATTTGTGACATTTTAAATACCTTTACTGACCACTTTATTGCATCCTTGCTGAATAATGACACTCCACCAATGTTTTACAGTAGTGTATAATATATGCGTGTATGTATGTATGGCTGCATGGATGGATTTCTTTTATTTTGGTGTGAAATATGACGGTATGACTGCAGGAGTTGCTTTGAATTCTTTCCTAATTAATGAGCAAATGGAAAGTTTTCTGCTTTTTGTTAGACACATGCTTCAAATGTTCCAGTGGAGGGTTGAGATCCAGCCAAATGCAATCAGTGTGCTACAAAAACATAACAAAAAAGTTTGGTTTTTAAACTAGGTCGTTTTTTTGTCTATTTTATTAAAACATGGCAGAATAGATAAAATTGTGCAAAACGTTGTTTCATCTGAACTACCATTTGAACCAAAGACATCAAATATGTAACAGTAATGACTTCATATCAAACAGCAACAACAGTGACCCCTCCCCCCATAAAGACTTTTCAGTTAAATTAACTTCTCAGCGAGTAAAGCAAAACATCAATGGCAAAAATAAATTGGTTTGCTTTCTAACTACAAAGTTTCGCAGCTTCGTACTCTTTGTAGAACGGCTGTTTGGCACTAAACGTCTGCAACGTGGTGAGTATTCTCTGCACCTCGGAGCTGGAGAGTTTGAGCCTATGTCGAAGTAGGCAGGAGAACAGATCTAATGGCAGTGGTCCGGGAGGAGACAGCCTATTGACCCGATATCGGATCTCCATCAGCTGCAGCAGAGCAGAGTCCTGAGATCCCTGAGTGTACGGATAGTCCAACTGTAGGATCAGATCCTGGATAGCCTCGGGGTCAAAGTGCATACTGTAACCGAACAGCTGCATGCTGTTGATCTTCATGTATCCAAAGTTCTGAGAGGCATCTGTAGCTTCCAGAGGCTCAAAGTAGACTGTTTCGTTCCCCTGAGAGGACTCTGTCCGAACGCGGCTCCTCAGGTAGAAGTGAACGGTCTCGAAAAAGCTCTTCCAGCGGTTGCCCAGATTCAAGGTCCAGTTGAAGCAATCCAAAGGAATGTCCAGCTTGGTTTTTTCCCAGTCTGGATAGCCATTCTGATTGATGGGCATGGTCCAGCTTTCCGAATGGCTGCCACCGAAAGGGTTGACGTAGACGGACAACGCAGGCTCCAGGGTGGAGTTCTTGGTCATGCAGATTTGCAGCGAGATGCCCAGGAGCATATGGACGCGGCTGGACTTGAACTTGTTGCTCTTGAGCGTAAGCAGCATCCTCTTTCTCCAAGACGGGTCGAACCAGACATTGAGGCGGACGTCGTTGCTGACAAAGATGGCGTGCGTCGTGATGCGGCCGTCCCGGTGCTGCAGAAGGTAGCGTAGCTCCAGGTCTTGCAGGTCGGTCTCAAAGCCCAGGTAGTGGTCTGTAGGGTTGGGTACAGCGTTTTTACAAACTCCATGGCTGAGAATGTAACCGGTGTTGCAGCTGGAGCAGCGGGTGCGATTATCCACCGAGCAGGAGGCACAACGGTGACCGTCGCCAACCTCGCACGGGACGACGCCTTGGCACGAGGGGCTCTCGTACGGACATGCGCAAGTCCGTAACTCCTCTGCGTAAAATCCCAGTTGGTTATTTTCACTGCAGTACAGGACGGACAGGGTGAACTGTAGCCAGTAGCTCAGCGGCCTGTGAAAACCAACAATAAAAGAGTCACGAAACAGGACAAAGTGGGATTTTATAGCTTGTAATGTATGCAAATAATTGCGGAGATCATAAGGCAATGATTCACAACAAACGGTGACTGTCAATAAACAGCTTTGTTTAAGCAACAGAACTAATTGGTTTCTAACCTTGAGCTCTGCTAATATCTGCCTTTGAAAGCGCTGCTAGGGCAAAAGTAATCTATTCGTGCAACAGTAGCCTCAGAGGCTGTAGTGGGTGGTTAAACAATAGATTAGTCATTAGTCTGTTTTACCCGTTTGGAGATCAGGCTTGGCTAAACAATGATGCTTTCAAATTAAAATCCAGTAGTGTAATAATCATTGAAGTGTTTTCACAATCCCAGAGGATAAATGCATCGCTCAGATGTTACCCTTTCAAAGCTCAAAAGACTTCATAGAGTTCTTAGTTTGGTTTACTTTATGTCATCAAGATATGAAATAATAATTGGCACAACTGTTTGGTTTTTAAATTTTGACAAGGAGATGGACTGCTAATATGATTGACTCCTTTCTTAAAATTTCTTCATGCATAAATAAAAAATAAAAAATAACATAATATAAACAATATAAACATTATAAATAATGTTAGCAAAATAGTGTTTGCATTCTTTGCATTCTTTCACAGAACCAGTTGAGTTCAGACAAACACTTCCTGTTTACTTTAAATCTTCAGCTTGTATGTTCGAAACGGAGCAGTTCATAGAGTTTCAATTTAAACTTTAAGTTCAAATATAGTCAGCTACAGTAGGCTTATAGTTTACGGCACGATTTTTGGACAATAAATGCTAATAATACTAATAACAAATGTAATATTAATAGCATTACTATCACTTTTTCCTTCCCAATAGAAAATTAAACGTTAAGCTATAGATAGCATGTCAAGTTTGAGAGGGATTGTATACGTTTGGTGAGGGAGAAACATTTTTTCATTCACTCATGTCCCTTTAGGGGCTCTGTATTTTTCTGACCCCTGTGAGGCAGATGTATGAAACTGAGAAGATACATTTTCAGATCAAATGTTTTTATATCCATAAAGCATTTAACAATAAATGTAATTTCAAAACATTTTAAATAGTAAATGAAAAGTAACTATGGCAATTTCCTATATATCTCAATAAAACTACTTAAATATCAATTAATTTCATGATTTACAACAAAAAAGAATGAAAGGAAAACCAGTAACACTGTAAAACCAATATCTAGTGTTAAAATGCACGTTAAGTGTTTAATTTATTTAATATGTAACACTTTAGTGTAGGGACCAATTTTTACTATTAACTAATTACATGCTGTAACATGCTTATTATTAACATATTAGGTTTATTAATACTTATAAAGCACATATTTTGCATTGACATTTTTCACATCCCTAATCCTAGTAAATAACTACCTTACTAACTTTTAATAAGCAGCTAATTCATTTTTATTGAGGTAAAGGTCATGGTTCGTGGTTCGTTAATAGTGACCTTAAAATTAAGTGTGACAAATTTAATTTGTTAAAAAATCTTAAAATGTCTTATTTAAATGACTTATTAAGAAAAAAGTCATGTGGGTTTGAATGACAATAGACTGAATTCTCTCTGTCATCATTCTCCCATTGCTGTAATTTCAGCACTGTCTAGAACAAACAACTGAGTTATGAAAGAAATGGTATTTGTGATATTTCTGTCCTAGGAGACTGACTGGAACTTCTACTGAGTTCAATACACAAACATTCAGAATTCCTTATAGACTAAAACTTTGCAGATTCATTTGCATAGCTTGCATAATTATGCGACACAAAATTTGGATTCACAGGATTTCATGTATGCCTTTAAATATGCTTTACCTCTCCCTTAGAGACACTATTTTGGGCTGTGTGCGGCATCGCTTGCTGAGGCTGAAGAGCTTGTTAGCAGTTCGTCGGGTCTTGGAGAGCAGGAGGCTAACACGACTTTCTAGCTGCCTGTAGCGCTGCTGTAGAGCGCTGTCTGTCCTCCATAACTGCTGGATTCTTGATGAATTTAGAGCGCTCTGTGTTGCTAGTTTACCCATGAAGCTCTGGAACTCATCTGATGAAAAAGCAGATTTGAAGCAAAACAGCTTTTTGCAATGATTTTTGAAAGATAACTGTTAATAAAATAACAATAATAGGAACTAGCCTCTCTTGAAATAAAGAAAAGTAAAAATAGATAACTCTTTTTCCCTCCAAATTTTATTATGTTATCATGTTTTTATTGTGTTTTATTGTTCGCTGTATTTTTAAGTTATTTTTTTTACCTAATAATAAATAACGCAACTGCAGTTTAATTGAAATTTGAGATAGAAACATGGTTTTTGAACATTGTTAATGTCTTACTGTAAATTGCAAATTGTCTTTATGTATGGAAATACATTTTTTTGTGCTCGAAATGAGGAAAGATAATTTCTAAGCACAAACAAATAACATTTGAAAAACATTTAGTTATATATTCGTAACATACTCCAAAAAAATTAGAGGAGTACAAATAGAAAATATTTATTTGTCAATTTCTAAGCCAACATTTTTTTGTAAAAATGGGTAACTTGCAATTGTTACTTTAAAAATAATTTCTGCCCAATTTAACTTGTTGTATTGCTATAAATTAAACTTCTAGGTGAATTTATTAATAAATGTTTTTCATTTAGATATTGTCATTTTTTGGTTAAATTTTTTCAGTGTTTGTTATCATAGCGCTTTGGCTTACTTTTGTCTGTGTATTGTTCTTGTACTATTATGTTGTTAGTTCCACGCTTTATCTTAATTGTAAAGTCCTTGAGCTATGGAAAGGTACATTAATATATAATTTATATTCAGTATATAAGTGAAACTTTATTATTATTATTGTTTGCTATGTATAATGGTTATAAACTTTTTTCGCATACTAAGACAGCAACAAAAGCAGATCCCAGCCATCAAAGATGCTGCAACAAATCTTGGACAGAGTCCACACAATATTTTTTTAAAACATTTGAATATCCTCTGTGTTTTGGCCTTGCATTCACATTCACATGCTATTCCAAAGTTAAGACTTCCATAAAAAAAAAAAAATCATACTGAATGTGGATATTTGGCCAAACAGTACTATTATGAACACAATTTGTCAGTTTGTACCCTGGTGCAAGCAGCATCTCACACACAGCTCAGTTATTTGCACCCACGGTAATGTGAAGCCATAGATATTCAAGACAAAATATCACTGATGTACTGTAGCTGCAAGTAAAGACGAAACCAATAATAATAAATAAAAATAAATAATTTTTAATCTATTAATTAATTGTTTGTGAAATGACTAGCTGAGTAAAATAAAGATGTTTATTTATTTACTTATTTTGGAGATGGGCTAAAAAATATAAGAATAAAAATCATAAATATTATTACATGTCATAACTATATAAATATATAATTATAAATAATATAATTTTAATTCATTTATATATAATTCAACTTCAATCAAATAAGTGGACATTATAGCTGTTTTAGTATTATTTATATACCCTTATAGTATTATTATAATTTAATATTTTAAATTAGCATTAGTTTTAGTTATTTCATGTTTAGGTATTTTGTTTAGTGCTGTTGTCATGAATAACACATATTTATATTTAGCTTTTAAATTATTTTAATTTTATGAATAAATAATTTTATAAACAATTTTCCGTAACTTTATTCTAATCAGTTGTTAAACATTACTCTTTTTTTATTTTACTATTAAAAATATATGTTTTTTACTTTTAGCTATAATTTTAGTTATAGCTTTAGTTTACAATAACAACACTGGCATATGTGCAATATGCAGAACAACGTGCAGTTAGTCGGTCAATATTGCAAAATAAACCCCTTCCATAAAAATGGCTAACAAAAAAAGTCTTGCTTGTTAAGTTAGTTAAGCAAGCTATATAATAGCAGCCTACAATGATGTCCCCCTGAGAAAAAGAGAAGTTTTTGCACCTGAGTCTTGAAATTCCTGGTTCTCCTGCCTCCAGGCCTGCCTCATGCGCTCCAGGTAGTTTTCCTGGGAACGGATATCAGCCTCGGGGCAGTTACACTGGGGAAACTCTTTACTACACTGGCACCAGCAGTCATTGTCTTTGCACACAAATTGGCCTTCAGCATTGCAGCCTATGTAGCCTAAGGCAGCCTGAACAAAGTTGCTCCTTAAATAACTAGGCAGAATAGCCTGAAGTCCTGGAAGGAGAAAGACGGAAGTGTGAGGTAGACCACACATGCCTGCACTTTTCCAGAACGGCCTTATTCTTGTCAGTCGCTAAATCCTTTAATCTCATTAGCAAGCACAGTCAACTATCAACATTCAAGATTTGTGTATAATTAGCAGGCTAATTAGACAACGGCGGCATTGAGGCTTTGATCATGTAGCTACAGTACCACGGCTCATCACACAAGCACGACCTCTGGAAAACACTTTAGAATCAGCGTCAGGACGAGAGGAAGAGTTTTGAGAGGAAGTGCGGGAGTGTGTACTGCTTTACCTTGCAGCTGAACTTTGTTCTCGTGGCTGTGAACCAGAACGGAGCTGACAGAGTCCAGGTTGTCATAGTTACTGCAGCCTAAAGGGCCGGTCCTGGTCTCTGTTACCTGGAGAGAGAGACAAAAGCAATTATTGTCTTTGTCTAATAAGTTAATTGAAGTGACTGGGAAATATCAAACACATCTGATGAGTGGGTCACAGCTTTTCAGTGCAGCCGTCTGGATGATTAGCACCAGGGATCCTACTCCTTTTGGCGGACAAATATACACAGCTTTTTCAAATATCATTTGCTCACAACAAGCTATTTTAATTAAGTGTGGAAACATGTTTTACTCAGAAATTGCTGGTTAACTTTGTAAACAAACAAACAGCAATTACCACACTGAATTCTGAAGAGAAAATCATTTAAACAGGACTTTTTAAAACAGTGTTAAAGACACGACCTGTGCTGTTTGAAGAAAACGTGGACACACTCATCTTTTTGAACTTAAAAAAAAAACTGCGCTTAGAAAATCATTGAAACGGAGTTCCATTTAAAAACAAAATGTTCTTTTATAACTACTAAATATTACATTTCATAAGGAGCTTTTGGTTTTGGTTAAAAATAAAGTTTTGTTTTATTTGCTGCTAAGAAGAAACCTCAGAAGATATGTGAAGAATAGCTCCATTGTTGTTCAAAGTAAAAGAAAAAAAAAACAAGATCATATTTTTATGTTAGTTATAATAAATAAAAATGTGAAAAAAAACTCTTTTTTTTGCTGTATCGAAAACATACCGAACCGTGACACCATGTGTTGTATCGAACCGAACCATCATTTTTGTGAACCGTTACACCCCTAATATATATATATTAGGGCTGTAACGATTCGCGATATGAAACCGCAATCGCGACACTCAGATCCACGATACGAAAATTGCGATACAAACCGAATCGTGGGTTTGGTGTATCATTATCGTTATACACACACACACAGTATGTGTAGAACAGCATTAATTCAAAATAAAAATATTTTTAAAAATTGCGATTAATGACATCCAAAATAAACATTTTTGTTTACATATGTGTGTATACTGTGCATATTTACTATGCATATATTAATATACAGAATTTATCTTGAAAATATTATGTATATGCATTTCTATATTTAAACTCTCATATTCTTGTATTTTATAACATAATATATTTCTCTTAAATATATACATGCATGTGTTTGTCTTTGCATACATAATAAATACACACAGTACACACATTTATTATGTAAAGAAAAACTAATAAATAAGCAGCATAACTGATTTTATGATTCCAACACTGATAATATATATCAGAATAATATTATTATTTATGAAGAATCATGTGACATTAATGCTAAAAATGTATGGTTTTTTATTTATTTATTTTATTTTATTTTTTTTTAACTTTTTTCTTTTTTCAGCATTGGAAATTTATTTTAATTAATTATTATTATTTTTCCCACCTAATATTTCTATCTGGATTTTTAATATTTGTAATATTTCCCTAATACTCTTGCCATGGTTGCCTATTTTTAAACATTATCTGAATGCCTTTATTTTTAAAAGTTTAGAAAAGAACACACAAAATCAGCACTTTTTTACCTTTGCAACAGCAACGCCAACTATGCAGGCCTACTTCTGTTTGTGAAATGACGCAAGAGTTGGTTGCATCTGGTCCCAATTTATCATGAAACTAATTAGGTTAACATCACTGTATTTAATTAACATTTTTATTATCTTTGCATCTTTGTGCAGCCCAGCGAGCACTCTTCATCTTTGTGTTCTGCTGTAGCATAACATTATGGATTTTATCCAGCAAAATAATTCAAAAGCTTAGGTAGTTCATCATTTATGAAAAAAAAAAGCTATAAAAAATATTGAAACGGCATGAAGTCAAGGGCAAGAATCAGCAGAGTGTGAGAGAGACAGTGAGAGAAAAATCACAACTTCATTACACCCGCAGCAGGCTCTAGGCTTCTGTTAATGCTGCTGGAGAGAGATTCATTAAATCCTAAAAATTCTCTCAGAGGTCCGAGCCAGCTCATTGTCCCTGCAAAGGCCAAAAACACAATAGGCCTGTTGATGCACTCTGCATCTAATTGTACATCAAAGAAATAATTACAGAGAAACACAGAATTGCATTCAGGACGACAAGCATAAGGTTTGTTGTCAGCTGTGAACACAGTATAGAGGAGGGGGAGATTCTCTCATACAAAGCTATTGTGTGGCTTCAGAAAAACAGGGCAAAAGCTAACTTTCATACACTTTTTATAATGCAATCATTTTGTACATCCTGTCCACATATTAATAAATACTTTAAAAAACTAACTTTTTACATGTTAGAATAGATAACACTTATTAACTAACTGCAACTTTTTCCTCAAGAAATTCTTAATTAATAATTATTAAGTTGTAAAGTTTAGGTATTAGAATAAGGCATTAATCTGTGTTTAATTATGTCACATATAGTGCAAACCTCTGTGCTGCGATGCAACAAGGCGAGGACACAAGGATTCAATTACAAAACTTTACTTTAAGAAATAAATCTCTGACGAGGCAGCAAAACATGGGTGGACAGAACATCCATAGACACAGACAAACTCACACAACGTAACGTTAACACTCGATGAAAGGAACTGAAAAGAAGACGCTTAAGAAGACCAACTAATTACAAGCAAAATGACAACACCTGGTAACACAATGAGCATTAAAGACCTGGGCGGAGTTACACAAGACAGCAAAACACGAGGGCAAAGGAACATAAACACAGATCACGTGGACTAAACAGAAAACATAAACACAAGACCTAACAGCGCGCCTGGGGACGTAACAAATTAGCACTAATAAATGGCTAATATTCTTGTAATATAAATGCTAATAAGCAACTAATAGCTAACTTTTTTATTTTAAAATTATGAAGAATTATATATATAATGAAACGTATTGACATATATAATAATATTTTTGTATTTATTCTTATTAATATTTGTTTTAGAAATACATTTTTATATTTAAAATTATTATTATTTTACATTAATATAGCTACTAAAGTGTAACATCAGTGAGCCTTGGAACAATAGAAGGGTGCAAATAATTTACTTATTCTTTTTATTTGTAACACTTTTAACACTGAAGGATAATATACTTTTAAAATATTAATTCATATGACATAAATAGAATGTATATCATATATTTTATATAATATCTATATAGATTTAAGACTTTTCAGCACTGGAAATTTCTCTAAAATTCTCTATATTTCCAGGTCCTCTATTACTCTGGAAAACACTTATTCTTTTTGCTCAGTCTACTTTCTGTTTAAAAATATGATCTAAATCTTAATTGTTAAAAATATATAAAATCAATTGTTTATAAAAAAAAAACTAAATTACTACATTTTATAAGATACAGGGCCAAATGAATTTATTCAGAATGTTCATTTTTGTGTCAACTGTTTCTTTAAAAGCCCTGCATGACACTAGATGACAACGTATGGCCAGACACTGACAAAACAACACCCAAACAAATCTTTCCCGGTGAACTTAGAGACACTTTAGTAGCGAAAACTGATTTCTGCTCTCTAAACAATGGCATCCTGTGGTCAAATTTAATTTAGGTGCCAGAAAGAAGCATCGCGAGTTCATGTGAAGGTTAATGCACTTTGGCCTTCTCTCTTCCGCTTTACTGAAGAGTAAAAAACTGTGAATAATGCCACTGTGGTACAGGTCTCTCTCCAAATGCTCTGGATTTACCGCTTTGATTAACACAAATGCAGAGCTAGTATTTCACCCCCATTTTTAAAATGAAAAGCTAATTCAAACAGCAAGAAATCTCCACCTGATAAGAGAATCGATGCTCTTAATGAATAACACACAGCTTTATAAAACTACCACAGCACACAGACAAATCATTATTCTCCTGAACGCACTTAAGACCATTAATTAGCGTGGAGACTGATAATTGTTCAAAGCACAGATGAGGTCAGTTACTGATGCCATCTGCGACTCTACTGAAGACCCAGCTAAACTAATGAGCCTGAGAGATTCGGCAGCAGTGCATCATAATCAAAGCTCTCATTTATGCTCTCAAACACCCTTCGAATAGCGTCCTCCCTCACCTGCTCATCCATAAGACTAACACTGAAGAATCATCCAACTAGCTCCATTTAACACCTCGGCTAACCTTACAATGCATCTTCCGTACATCTGTTTTCTTGCCTCAGAGCTCACTTCATGCTAGATGCAACTAATGAGTTGAATTAGTCAACGAAGAAAGGAATGTAAATGGAAGAGCCAGGCTGATCCATCACTGTGATGCATGTTGCGACTAACACCGACAGGCGCTTTGTCCTCATTAATAGCAACTTAGCCCAGGATCCTCTTAGCGAACAGGCCCAGACCCCAAAACACTTTGCCTGAGTGAGATTGCGAATGACTGAATGTGGCAGGGCCGAGTTCGGGTGGAAAACTGCAGCCTGGGATTAAGTCGGTGCTTTTTTTCAAAGGAAACCTTGGGTCATTCATATCTGAAGCACTTGAGAGGTTTAAGCATGGATTTATATTTAAAGGAGCTGGCGCTTTAAACAAAGCCTGAGCAAATGAGATCAGTGTGGAGTCTATCACGAACGCCGCAGGCACCAGGTTATGCTGCTGATAACTGCGCGTTGAATAATGAACTCACCTCTAAGGCGCTAATAATTGTATTCAAGAGGAAGGCGTTTGCTCGTACTGTATGTATCGCCCCCGGTTGCACGTATGAACCTAACATAAATTCACAGGGAATAGCAATCCCGGTTTCTCTTGGTCTCTACTTCTACTTGAGACCTGACTTGGATTGAAATTTAGAGACTTTTGCAGGATTGAAAGTGAAATGTTTTCTCTGAATTGCGACAGTTTTGTAGAAATAAGGAATATAAAAAATTCCAGTTCTGGTCGTTTCTTTTAATAATAATTGATTGATTGATTGATTGATTGATTCAAATGCCAATGTGTGTTGTTTTAATATTTAATAAATAACAATATTAGGCAAAATAATTTTTGTTTACTAATGACAAAATCATAATTGGTCATAATCATAATAACAATTCATATGCCTTACCACTCAATATTTTTTATTATCATTTTAATATTTAATATCATATTAATATTTTTCATTTTTTTAGTATAATATATAATAATAATGTAATTAATATATAATAATTGGATATACACACACATACATATATATATATATATATATATATATATATATATGTTTTCTTCAAGTAAATCAGAAATGTTTTTTTTTGACAGGTTGCAATTTTATATAAATTATATTATATATATATTTTAACCCGTGCAACCTGTCAAAACAATTCATTAGAAATGCTCAAATGGAAAAATGGAATCCAGAAAATTAATTGAAATTATTAATTTATCATTTTATTAATTTTTATTATTCAATTATTCATTCATTTTTTAAATTTGAACAACTGAAATTAAACAGAACGCACATTAAGTTAAGAGGAAAAAAAACTTTTCATAAGACTTCAAAAGTGTGTGTATGTTGTGTGTGTGTTTTAACCTTTAATAAATTGCTGTCACATATTGCAAGTTTTATAATTTTGATTAATTATTGATATGCATTTTTTATAATTTAATAAAATGGAATTCAACCATTAAAACAACAAAAACTGAATAATACAATCAAATTGAGAAATAAATAAAAAGAAAGAATTAGGAAAATAATCATTTTTTTGGGAAACGGACCACACTGGATCCACTGTATCTTTTGAATTTGCTTAAAGAACTAACTTCATTATTCATTCAGGTAAGAGTCTAGAACGGTATTTGAATAAAATGGAACTGATTCATAATAATTCAACTCTTTTGGTTCATCCACCAGGCTCTTGAGCATATCAGCGGAACATTCACCAAATCAAAACATAAAATACTAAATCATTCATAATGTTAAATGTAGCAGTAGATATAACGATATACTGGTTAAGCATTCATTTACTACAGGGAAAACAAAGAAAGAGTGTGAGTGGGCATTCAGGGAAAGAAAAGCCCTGTCTGAACATTGTTCAGTGTTTTTTATTTTTAATTGCTCCCTTGCTCACTTTGATAATGGGTAATGAATAAACTATCAATTTTGAAAGTACATGGTATTATGATAATATGGTCTGTTGATTCAAGTGGAACCTCCTAGACTTAATCTCTTATTACACCTACATCACAAAGAAAACTATTACTTCGGGCTTAAAGTTCTGGCATGGCCTTTCAACATGGAACTGAATAAAACTTGCGAACATGTCTAAAAAACAAATAAAAATTAAGAAATAAAAATTTAAAAAGCAGAAAATTAAGGCTTGATCATTGTCAGAAAGGTCTAAATGTCCAAGTGAGTCAATTACAGACTGAAACTGAAATTTCTCCAGAGTGCTCAGGACCTCAGACTGAGCTGAATGTTTACCTTCCAACAAGACAATGACCCTAAGCACACAGCTAAAATATTGAAGGAGTGGCTTCACAACAACTCTGTGACTCTTCTTGGATGGACCAGCCAGAGCCCTGACTTAAACCCAACTGAGCATCTATGGAGAGACCTAAAAATGGCTGTCCACCAATGTTTACCATCAAACCTGACAGAACTGGAGAGGAGCTGAAAGGAGGAATGGCAGAGGATCCCCAAATCCAGGTGTGAAAGAATTGGTGCATCTTTCCCAAAAAGACTCATGACTGTATTCGATCAAAAGGGTGCTTCTACTAAATACTGAGCAAAGGGTCTGAATACTTACGACCATGTATTATTTTTGTTTTTCTTTTTTAATAAATCTGCAAAAATGTAAACAATTCTGTGTTTTTCTGTCAATATGGGGTGCTGTATGTACATTAATGAGGAAACATTTTTTTTATCAAAGATACTCTAAAACAAGAGCAAATTGTATTATTATTAGTATTAGTATTATGTTTTGGGCCAACTTTGGTGAATGTTTTTTAACCACTTTAAATGATGACTACTATATATGATGAGCTATGATGGGGTGGAATTAACTTTTCATATCTATAAACAAAAAGTTATTGTGATATGTATGCTATTTCGATATTTTAAATCATCAGCAAAGATATTGTGATCCATAATAACCAATTAATTGTCAAGCCCTATTTACTACATTGAAGCAAAATAAATTTTTGCGGGTTTTTTAGTGCTGCCATCACATTTCAGAGCTGGTCAGTAGCATGGGAGTCATACCTTAATGGCGGTGGAGGCGATCTGGAGGTGATGGAGCTTCCGGAGCGTGCTGTCTCTGTCGATGAAATAGGATGCTGCCAGTTGGTGGAGGGCTTCAAGGGTCAGCGTACCAGCTGTAGCATTGGAGGCGCCGCCATTCTGCTGACCTCTGCTAAGTTTGCTTTTGTCCACGAAAATGGTCAAGGACTCCTCGCCTGATCAAAAGCCAGACAAAAATGATCATCTCAGCTGGAGAAGCTAATCAACCCTAATCATCTACAGCATGAGCTCGCCCCATCTCGGCCTGTCGGGGGCCCACAAAGCCATGCAGCTCTTCCTCATCTGACATGTCAGCTCTCATTACACGCATGGTATAGATGAGAGTATCCTTCATCTCCGAGTGAGAGGGATCCAATGAAAATCAATTGACTCAGCTGGTGGGTTCGTTTGAAGAGAACAAATGCCTAAGAAAAAAATTTTAGAGTCAAAAGGTGTCCTGTGGAGCATTATCCAGACCTTCAAATGATCTCCACTTTCAGCCTCAGTCATGGTATAAAAGCAGTTTATTTATGGAGCGAGATATGGATGGCTGAGAATGTCTCTTTTGAAAAGGTGTATACTGTAAACAGTCTCTCAGCAGGCAAGGTGTAAGGGACTTTAGAAAACCGAGAGACTTCTGCTCTCTGGTGTATCTACAAATGAAGATGAGTTCTCTGAGCTAAAAGCAGCTAGACAAACAAAGACATACCTGTCCACACTTTTCATCTTGCCTATGGAAACTGACAAGGTAGTTGCAATCCATTTTACTTTTGCGTTGACATTTTTTTGTGAGTGAAGCAGAATATCCAGGAAGAGAGACTTATTTTACACATGAAAAGCAAAAGTATTCCTAATATGTCACCAAAACTTTTGATGCAGGTGCATCTTAACATAAGACACAGCAAACTGGTTCCATGGACACCAAACGTTAATATGCCATGTAAATAATACATGTCATGATCAGATCATACTAAACCACATTATCGGATCACTGCAAACACACTTTGAGGTGGACTTAAACTACATTTTTCATTATCTGTATGCTGCAATGAAAGTAAAATGTGATGAGGTTGAGCTGTAAAGAAATGTATTAATCATTTTCACACTAAGGCACTGCACTTTTTGTCTCACCCAATTCAATCATCAATTTCCCATTATTTATTGAATTATTCCTTCGGATTACACTTAGAATCTCATTTCTCTCAATTATCTCCAGATAATAAGAATTTTAAACCACCACCCCTTCTACTTTTCTCAAACCCTTACTAACTTCTTGAAGATTGTGAAAAAAAGTCTGTATTACACAACCTGAATTTCGCAAATGTTGGGATGTTTCTTTTTTTTTTTATTGAAATAAATTGAAAACTAAAAGACTTTCAAATCAAAAGAACCAATGTTATTTGCAACAGAACAGAGAGAATATAATAAATGTTTAAACTCATAAATTGTATACCTTTATCCACTAAATGAGCTAATTTCACTTTTGATGCCTGCTACAAATCTCATCATCTACAGTGCATAACATCATCAAAAGATTCAGAGATACTGGAGAAACCTCTGTGCATTAAGGGGACAAGGTAGAAGGCCTGTTGGATGGCTGTGGTCTTGGGTCCTCAGACAACACTGTATCAGTCATCTGCATAATTCTGTCATTGACATTACTAAATGGGCCCAGGAATAATACCGATTCTTGATTGTGTTTATCATTTTAATCAAGTTAGTTTTAATATATTATTATTATAACTGTCCCCTGTTTGAAAACCACTGGCCTAGGTGACATCAGCCAAAAAGGCAAGTCACTTCAGAGGCATTTTAGTTTAACAGAACTGCATTTTTAATGAAAGGTTACAAAGACAAGCCTTTTTTTCTTTGGAATAACATGCACTGATGAAATGAACATTAATAAATGAAACAGGGTGAATTCTGAGTTGGTCGTTTGACCTATTAAGTTTATCTAAGAACTGAAGTTAAGGGTGACATATCCATTAGACAACACTTACCCCAGTGTTCAATAATGCATAATGTCACGTCAGACTCTACTGAGACTATATAAAGATGTCCTTGCAACTCAGGAACAAGGCAAGAATGAAAATCTATTTTGCAGAGATAATAACTAGCTCACACGTAATATAGTTTTCTTACCTCCCAGAGTGGCAGAGAGCAGGAAATGAGTTCCGTATTTCTTAATGATGGTGTCAGTAATTTTCTGCAGGCTTGGTCTTCTCCCCAGAAGTCTGATGTTATGGATAAAGTCGGGGTCAAAGGGCACGGCCACTCCATTGCCTTCTTGTCTCTCCGCAGCGAGGCTGTTGACCTTCCATCGGCCAAACTCCCTGTGAGTTCATAATCATTTACATAAGACGTTGTATGAGCTGATACTGGAGCACAATAATCAGCACATTAGTCATTACAGTCACATTCAAGTCGCCCTCTCCTCAATCTGGCTCTTATCCACATCTGTCCCTCTCTCCATGTTTGTTTGCTCTATTCCTGTTCCAAAAAGCTCTTTTGGGCTCAGCAGAGCAGCCAGGCCGGTAGGTGGTATTTCATTGTTTAGGGGCTTGAAGAGCCTCCATAGGGAGCCAGGTGCCCAATCTGAGCACATTTATACAAAGAAATGTGAGGATATAATCCCTTAAGATCCTCCTTTAAACTCTGTGTGGTGCCTGTGCAACTCGAATTGTGCATATTAGTACGTAATACAAGGTAAAGCTTGTAAACGTCTGCTTAACTGCTGTAACCAAACGCTGAGGTGGCACGGTGTGTGTTATAAAGTCGGGTACATTTCCTTTCAGAACTATTATCTGATTACGCCCTCACACAGAATAACAGCGATCCCATGCTTGACTAAAGGAAGTACTGCAAACTAAAATGCATACTGTACACCCACTAAACTATGAAATAGGTATTGTGGATGGAGAAGGGAATCTAGTTTCTTCCTATTTAAATACATTTGCATCTATTATTACGCAGAAAGCGAGCTCTGTTTCAAAGTTTAGTCATCTGATATTCTGTTCTAATCCAGTCTGACAGAATTTGTTGCATTCCCTGAAGCTAACGCTCAGATGGTAGATCTTCAAACAAAGCATCCCACTCGTGCGTCCCTAAACGCCGAAGCAAAATTTGAGAGAAAATGTTAAACTTTTCTGTTTTTTGTTTTTTTGGGGAATATATTTTGAAACTATTTTTGTGTGTGGAAACACTCATTTTAAGCATCAAATTCCAAGTTCATGATCATATATCTGTAAAATAAATAAATAATAATGCATTCATACCAGGCAATTAAGAATGACATACTCTAGTGTTTTTTGCCTTTGGGGAAAATATCCTAATGTTTACTAGAGATGGGGAGTCGACTCCAAAAGAGTCGATTCCTCGACTTTCACTAGCCCTAGTGTCGGAATCGACTCCCAGTGTCGAGCGTTTTTTTTCAAGTTTAACACTTTGTATATTTACACTAATGTTAATTCAAATTACTTGCTAAATTCATCCCATGTAAACTTAATTTCCGTGTTAAAACGTTAAAAAATCTTAATAGAG
>JAUCMT010000047.1:1070965-1081895 GCA_032357475.1 Enteromius thamalakanensis
TGGACAAATACAACTTAGAGCACACACACTATGTGCACAAACTTCCTCAAGGAAAGTATTAAAGCTCTACACTTTCAAACAACGGGTATTGGGAACCAACAGACAGGCCACAAGCTCTCTCCGATGATCAGTGAGTTCCCTCTGTTAAAATACAAACTCCTCTCCACAGCTCTGACGAGGGACAGGTGATCGCAATCAAGCTCCTGTGAGAGGACAGAGAGAGAGAAGCAGAGGGAAAACAAACTACACTTCCCAGCAGGCCGCTGAACAAGACTCACAGCAAAGACAAAAAATATACATATGTCTTGGGACATAACACTGCTTATGCTGGACACATCCATTATGGAAACACTTGAGCTCCACTGGTCTTTGTATAAGTTGTTAGTTTTTATGTTGTTTGGTTTGTTTAAATGTTTTAGAAAGAGACTGACAAATTCACAAATAAATATAATTTAATCCCAAAAATATACACATGAGTTTCAGAAAAAAATTAATAAATAAAATGTCAGTATCCAGAAATATGTTTTTATGCCACAAACACAACATTGCCTTGGCATTCATTTGTGGATTATTAAAGATGACATAAATACTGTAATAAATGCATTGGTCATAGCTTGTTCATGTTAGTTAGTATATTAAGTAATGTTAACAAATGACACCTTATTGTAAAGTGTTACCAATAAAGGAATGTGAAGGTGTTTGTTTAATATCAAGATATTTTTCCATGTATTTGCTAAGGACTTTTATTTTGGTGTTGATTGTTCTCAGAGGTAGGGGAATATGAAAAAGAGAAAAGCAGATGTAGAAGAGTATAGTGTTGCTCTCCTGCAGCATACTGCTTAATAAAAGTTTATAACTGTTAAAAGTCCATTGTCTACAGTATATTCAAATCACCTCACAGGCAGCTAAACCCCCATTCCTTGCAGTAACATTAGAACAGCCTTCTGTCTGTGAAATCTTGACTTGTTTGCTTTAATTATTGAACTTTAATATCAGAGTTCTCATTCTCACTCGACGCCGATTGAATATGCTGAATCAGACAAATAGCCACTAAAGTGTGGAGCACAGCACAAAAACTACCCAATAACCTTGTGGGCAGCGAGCTTATAAGAGAAGGTCCACAGAGCCAGAACCTCCTGCTGGAGCAGACATTTGTCCCAAAGCCTGAACCTGCTGTCCTGTCTGATTAGATGGACATCCTCTCTCCTCTGCTGGTCCCATCCAGCCTCCTGGCTCCTTCATCTCTGCTTACCTTCCTGGATCTTCCTCTGGTTCTGTCCAGTTCCCTGTCTCCTTCATCTCTGCCAGTTCCATCTAGCCTCAAGGGTCCTTTATCCTCTCCAGTTCCATCGAGCTCCTTGGCTCCTCTTCTCCTGCTCGCTCCATCCAGTTTCCCCAGCTTGGATCCCCCTGGTTGTCACTATGCCTCTGCCACAATCTTCTGGGCCTCTAGCTACACCTCACCCCTCCACCTCTTTGGATCCATTGGGATCTCCTCCTTTCATCTGGCTCTTTTGTCTTCTTCCCACCGTCTGCCAAGACCCCAGCTTCACCTCAGTCCTGTGAGTTTGCGACTCTGCCTCTGACCTCCAGACCACTCACTGATTCAAATGATTTGTTCATTCCGTAACACAGCTTTGTTTGAAACCACCTTCACTAAACATAGTTTATGATCAGCACTCTCTGCCACTGGCCACTTTGTCGTTACTTAAAAAAAACAAAAAAAAACTTATATTTAACGAACAATAATGCTCCAAGCATTTTTTTTATTAACTAAAAAAACGAAATGAAATATAAATATTTTGCCATTATACCCAAAACTGTATAAGCTGTTTTGGTAGAAGGAAAAAAAAGACGGACTCGGGCCACTGGCCAGTGCGTTCCAGGACTCACAGCGAGCTGGACGGAGCTAATAGCCTCAGACCTGGAAGACAGAGGGAAAATCATGCCATGTTTCCACTGTTGGGCCAGCAGCCTCGCAACACTCCTGTAAAACCTGCCCTAAATACGTTTTCACTTGACCACGTCACACATACAGGGTAACCCCAGCGAGAGCGAGATGAATTAAATAAATCTCTCTACACATACTGTATATATTAGAAGCTGTCCTTTAGTATTCTTTTACAAACCTGTACACCACACATGGATAATAACTGACCATGAACAGAAAATACAGCTGACTTGCAGCATTTTTTATACGTTAATATCTTGTGTCTAGCTGTTTTTTGAACAATTAAAATTTCAGCTAAAAGTGTTTTGTATTGCAAGCATTACTGAACATGTACCGAGTAAAATATTACTGAAAGTTGATTAGTAATGCCTTACACTACTGCGTTACAGCAAAAAGTAATATATTACTGTAATGCATTTCTTTTGTAACGCATTACTCCCAACACTGCTGACCTGAATAAGATATTTAACATAAAAGACGTTCACATAGGGCACAAGAAATAATACATTAATAGCTGATTTTGAATTAATAGAAATGACCTCATTCAAAAGTTCACTTATGCTTGATTGTTAATACTGTTGTTACCTGGATGATCCATAAATGTTCTTTTTTGTTTTGTTCTTATACTTTTTTTACATTCGAAAATAATAAAGATAGGTAAATCTTTCTTATTTTGCTTTAAAAAAAAGTTATACGAATATGTATGAATTGGCTCATGGCAAAAAAGTTGTTTATTTACAAGTTTGTGCATTAAAATGCCTATGGCCAAATCACGGCCCTGCTTTAATAATGGGTGGATAAATTAGCCCCCATATGTAGGCTATAAAACACTGAATAAACCATAACCACAGGAAATATGCGTCCTGTAGGGATATGACAGCTTATATGACTTCTCTCTGCTATCACGCTGAACTACATCTGCGTTCTGTCATTTGTCTCTGTCTTTTGTAATCTGCAGCAAAACGCATAACCTTGTCAAGAAAATATTACATCGTGACACTTTGTTTTTTAATAAGCTTGTATGTTAATTGCACTATTATCACAGATTAGAATATAAATATTTGATGTGTTCATTAACGCATTATATGTGCCCCTATGCGAGCTGCTGCATTGAAGTCCCATTAATAATTGAAATAAACCGTCAGTAGTTTGCACGTATGACCTAGACACCCATCTGAATATATTATTCATACATCAAACATATTTGTGTCTGATTATGCAGGGGGGAACTCAAAGGGTGCAGTTGACTCAAATCCACTGTTTGAAGTCCTAGTATAGGAATCAAATATAAAAGATTTTCTGCAGCTGTGTCTTATACTTGTCTTTTTAATAGAATAGAGTGCTTTTGAATACTTCATGATTGGTATCTGAGGCTGCTATCTAGCTCAGCACAACTTTAACATCTTTCAGACATCTATTTCATGAATTATTCTTCAAACATAAGTTGCACTGATGAAAAAAAAAAAATACTGACTGTCATTAATGTCCCAACAAAAACAACTTCAAGCCCCTTATGTTAAATGATTAGTTAACGTAATAAATCAGATATCAATTTGTTTGTTCCCTGTTGGCAATTTTAATTGAGCCAGCAGTTACACAAGTATGTGTGTGTGTGTGTGTGTGTGCATCTATGTGATGTATCCAATTTGTTAATTAATTATTTAATTAAGGATTAGAGAGGAAGCTCTAGTGGAGATTTTTTATATCTTACGGGATACCGCAGAGAGTATGATTATGGCACAGATAGCTGTTATTGACTCTAGAACCTCATAACACAGACAGCAATACATCAAGTGAATAATGTATTCTCCTCCGTTCCATTAAAGTGTTGAATTTTCTTCTAAGCGATTATATATCTAAGTTGGGGGCAAAGCTTAGACAGCTATGAAATATAGATCTCATGGATTGATTTTAAAAGATCACAAATGCTCACTTCTGCAAAATTAAAGCAAGATGGGCAAATTAATATTTGAAACCTGCCTGGAAAAATGAAACAAAACTATTTCAGTTGTCACTGACCTATGAAAAATGCTATATATAAAACATAATTGTAATTAAAAAGGTTTTACAAAGGTTGTACCTTCTGTATGAGTCATGGACATTCATGCTTAGTCAAATTGTTTTTGACTTTTTTTTTCAAATTTGTCATCAATTTTTAAAAATGTAATATAAGGATGAGACCGGTTTTATATCATGATTTCAAGGTAACATACAATTTATTGTTGTCATGTTGTATTATGATGGGCCATGAAGTGTACAGTAAATAAGCTTATTTTAAATAAGTGCATTCCTCTTTTAAACATGTTACTTACAAAACACACATCTAGACGAATATATTGAAAAATAAAATGCAATACATTTTCTACATTTCTGTATATGGAAAACTTGTAGTGATTTTTTTTTATATATAGTGCAAGCGTGCCAAGAAACTATCGCCCACACCTTCACACCCTACTCCACCAGCAGCAGCCTGAGCTGTTGATACAAGACAGATCTGTGCTCTGCTGCTGTAGTTCCTCTGTTTCAAGCTTTGACATGCTGTGTGTTCGGGGATGCTCTCCTACACACCTCAGTTGCAGCGAGCGGTTTTGACTTATTGTTGCACTTCTGTCAGCTCGAACCAGTCTGGCCTTTTCCTCTGACCTCTGGCATCAACAAGGCATGTTTACCCACATAACCATGGCTCGCTGGATTTTCTTTTTTGAACCAGTATCCAATATTTGTAAAACAAAAATTTGTCAACAGTTGTAATATATTAAGACAATATTTTAGCTATTTATACATTAAATAATTTTATATATATATATTCATAATTAAGTTTATAGAACATTTTGTTTTTTGGGGTTTTTTGTTTAGTTTTTTGCAAAAGGGTTAAGGTCAGTAGGGTTTAAAATGTTATTGGTGGTTAAATTTTATTTATTTTAAGGTTTTAAGAAAGATATTCAGACTTGAAACGACATGAAGGTGAGCAAAAGATGACAATTTTTTATTCATTTCTTTATTTCTTCTTGAACTATAACATACAGTAAGTAGGAAAATGTCCATTTATAAAATTTACTTTATTTTTAACTTTATTCAAATGTTGTTAATTTGACAGAATTTGTGACCCTGAAGCACAAAACCATGGTCTATATATTTTCTATAGACAATGGTTATATATAATCTAATTACATTATACATTTTTCTTTTATGAGAAAAATCATTAGGATATTACATAAAGATCATGTTCTCACGCAGTTTTCTCAGTATTTTTTTTTTCCATTATCAGATTCCGAATGGTTGTATCTCAGCCAAATATTGTCCTATCCTAACGTACATTAATGGAAAGCTTAATTATCCAGCTTTCAGATGATGTATAAATCTCAATTTTGAAAAATAGACTCTTATGACTGGTCCAGGGTCACATTTGTCATGTTTGTCTGCATCTTTTTTGTGTGGTTTTAATATAGCCACCTGTCCCCCGTGCATTCCTCTTTTCCTAGGTGCCATATAGTCAACATAAAAAGGCATGCGATGTAGGGGCATACATATCTCAAAGCCATATCCCCTAAGGGCTTACAGTCTCTTTTTGATAGGTCTAGCTATCAGAATTTACACATCAGAGTGAGAAATGTTTTTCCACATCTCTGTTGACCTTCCTGATTTACATTATGGTCCGATGAGACCGAGCATCCGGAGGTGGCGGCAGTATGGAAAACACAGCACTAATGATCTATTTGTTTTCGTCTGAAGATGTGGACACACTCCTCGCCCTGTGAAGAGCTTCCTTTGATGAACCGATTGCCCGTGAGATGCCCATAATGAGCTCCGCGGTCACTTCATGAAGCAAGTGATTTAATGCTCTATTAATGAACATTTTCTCAGGAATGAGAACAAAGTAAATTATAATGCATAGGCAGCACTATGTCTCTTTTGTGTGTATGACGAAAGGTGTAATGGAGGAGGTTGCTGCCTCATGATTTTTTTTTCCCCATTTTGCAATGCATGTGGAAATGAGGACATGGGGGAAGGGAAGTACAACAAAGTTGCAAAAACTTTGATTCACTGTGTTTTTTTTTTACTTTATCCTGCTAGTATAATAAAAGATAAATAATTCAGAACACAATGAATCTGATTTTTGTCATCAGCGGACCAGCAGTTTAATAATTGAATAATGTGTTAATAATAATATTGGCTGCAGTTGCTCCCTACAGTATAGTGTAAAGCATCTGAAAAAACAGGGTTCTGTTTTTCAAATACAGGTCAGTGCTATAAATACTTCATTTTTAATTAGAATTTTAATTAGCTCAGAGCAGTTTGGGGAGTAACAAAAGAAAAATAGCCAAATTTGTAACTTACTGTATACAACTATGGTATAGTGACAGCAGCTTAACCCTCTGGGGTCTGAAGTGATTTTGGGGTCCTTGGGATGTTTTGACATGCTCTGATATTTGTGGTTATTTCAGCTACTTAGAACATACTATTGACCAACATGTAATTGTTTTTGTATACAGCAGATACTGTGCTACAATAATATTTGACCTAAATGGATGTACATGTTTGCATTTCTTTTTAAAAAAAAAAATATTATGCCTGGCTAGTAAGTTATGGGAAAATAAAACTAGCTAAACTAGCTACACATACTGAATAGTCCTAAATAAGAATTTAGAGTGACCAGTCTATTAGGCTAAAATATTTATTTCAGAATGATGTGAAAATCATTTCAATTACTTATTCACAGAAAACAATATCGTGTTTTAAATTTTAAAAGACATGTTTTGTGTCCGAAAGCCTGTATGCGAGGGAGTGAGAATGGCCATTAATATTCAGTGATTCTCACCTGAAGAGACAAAGACCCCTCCCCTAATGGCCCATTAGTGACACTGACAGGTAAGGCAGGTAAGAAATAATGTGAGGAAATTGGAAAAAAATGTTTTTTAAAATATTTAGTTTTTTATTTACAACACAGTGTCAAAGACACATTATTGAGTACACTGATCTAACTACAGAGATGTGAACAGACTTTGAGTCAATCCTGAAAACAAAGGAACCCTGTTTATTCCTGTTATTTGAGTGTTTACTCAACAATGATGTTTTCCTAGACAGCTAATAGGCATGGCCACTTAAAGTGATGTATTAATATTAAGGTATAGGTACTTCTGTTCGTAAGAGTGTTTTCGACTCTAGGAACCATGTACTCAACCATGTAGTGTATGAATTATATAAGGTTCTCTTGTCATTTATACAGTAAATGGAGTCTGACAGCCCCTTCACTAATTCAGCAGTTAAAAGGTTTATGTCGTTCCAAACTCTTAAAAGCATCTTTCGTCTTCTGAATACAATTTAAGATATTTTGGATGAAAACCAGGAGGCTTGTGAGTGTGCCATTGACTGCCAAGTAATGAACGATGTCAAGGTTCAGAAAAGTATGAAAGACGTCGTCTGAGTGCTCCATCTGCCATAAGTGGTTCAACCGTAATATTATGAATCTATGAGAATACTTTTTGTACGGCTAGAAAACAATAATAACAACTTTATTCAAAGATTTGGCACTATAATGTCACCGTAGAGACATTTTGTGGCTCATCTGGTGGAAACACATTACGTATGCAGTTCTGTGTTAGACGCAAAGGAAAAATTTGGACGAAAGAAAGCGAAGGTTTGTACAAAATAAAGTGTAAATACACATACAAGATGTATCTTTATTATCTTTATTATATTTGTGTTTAGCACAGAACTTCTATGTGCATCCAGCAGATGCTCTCCAAAATGGCGCTGCAGTGACGTTACGGTGCCGAAACGCTGAATACTTTTGTTTTCTTTCCGTACAAAAAGTATTCTCATAATTTCATCACATAACATCACGTAAGCATAAGGCTATGTTGCTGTGTTTTTATGAAGCTGATGTTTTATATTATGGTCAGTATATTTTCTGCATATACTGCAGTATATTTTCAAAAAGGTCCTGATCACGTTTACAAACGCACCACTGGAGCTCAGAGGAACTTTTCAAATAAAAAAAAAAGTTTATCTTTTCTGAAAAAAAAAACCACCCAACTTCAAGCGCCTTTTTGACAGCTAACCAATGACAAGTGAGTACAGAGACCCAAGATAACAAGACAAATGGAGAAAGTTCCAGTAGATAGAGTTATTGTACTAGTTTTGGAGCATAAGGTGTTGTATGATATAAGTCAAAAATGTATTAACAATATAATATACATCACATTACTTAGCCACAAACTGTGCATCATCCACCAATAAACATCATATTGTTTCCTTCCTTGTATAATGTCACTAACCCACAAACGTTGTTGTGAACCGACATTCTGCTCCCTGTAAACTTCAAAAGCCAATGCAAGAGCCAACTTCCTCTTTCTCAACATTTCTGCAGCACGCAGCATTGGCTACTGTTGCTATAGCATGTTTTGCTCATCATAATCATAAACACAGACTTAGTTGTCAGAAGCAAAAAGCCAAAGCTAGACTATAAGCAAACAACATCACGGTCACATGACCTCAGCATCACCCACACCAATAAACTCTTTCTCAGTCTTATTTTAATTCTACAAGTTGCGAAGTTTGAATAAGAATAGTTTGCAAGACCATAATTATTAATAAGCATGTTGAATAGAAGTGTTATTGTTTGGTGTGATGATTAACTTCCCTTTTAGTCATTTTAGAAAACAAAGATATACAGTATCTTGAGTGTGTGTGTCAACCAAAGACCTTATTATTGGCATTCTACCAACAACCCGATTCAAAAAACCTATTGACTGCAAGATGATGGAGCCAGAGGTGCTACAGTAAAATGCTACCTTGATAAAACAGCTCAAAGACATGATTGCTTTAGCAATTCAGTTGATGTTTGCTTGTATTATCACTATCAGTGATGTTTATGATAGGTTTTAGTGTTTTGGTTGTACATAATTTTTAGCACAATAGAGCACTAGAATTCATTTTCAAAACTGACGTGATACGACCAGTATAATAAACCGATGCCAGGTTGACACTTACATGTTGCTGATATTCACATTTAGCAATTGAAAAATTGAATAAAGTAGAATAAAATATATATTTTTTTTTTGTATATTTAGCATTATATATAATTGTTTATATAGTTATTTTAGACACATCACCACTTTTTTTAAAATAATTTTTATCAATTAGGGATTTAACTACAGTACCTCTAAACCTACAGTAAACCTACGCATTTTATAGCGAATATAAAGTTATATCAAACACAACTGACCAAAATATGCAGGAAAATAACAAATTTAGTAACAATATACTCTCTCATAATAAATGGTACAAAAGCTGTCACTGAGGCAGTTTTCAAAAAGTACATGTTTGAACCTAAAAGGACCATTTTGGTAACTTAAAGCTACATTTTAGTATTTAAAAACAGGTGCAAAAGTGAACATTTTGAAAAGGTACCGTCCCAGTGACAGCTTTTGTACTTTTATTTGTACATATCTTTCAAACACACCTCACCAGAAACATGGCATGTCACAGTCTGTGATGAATGTACAGTAGGTGAGAACCATGAAGCGTTCAATAATCCTAAAATAAATGCCATGATTAATTTTTAGGTGCTGCCAATACATAAGTATTTGTATGTTTAAATGCTGAAAATACATCAGTATTGTACGTTTTAGTACATATAAATATGTGAGTAAATGTAAGTTTTGTAGAACCACACTTTTTATAAAATACATATGAATTATCATGCGATCACAATGAGGCTGAATCATTATGAATGAGGCCTTAATGCAATGAAAGTAAATTTTAATGTTCTGGGACTGTATCTGTCTCTTGGAGTAATGCTGACAGCTACTTTACAGTGTCTATTGATCAGCAGACTGATATTGTAATGAATCATTACAGTCAGATTATTTTGTTGTGACCTGGTTTCCCTGCATGTTCATTTTGATGCTTGGCATAGGCAGGAGTGGCGAGGGAATTTCAAAGATAACATTATGCTGATATGATGTGTTTAAAGAGCTGTGCTAACAAAGCTATGGCACCTAATGAGCCTTTCACACACACTCAACATCGGAGCGTATTGATCTCTGTTCACTGTGTAAGATTACATAGTAAGTAGGCCACTGCATGTGTTGTGCAGGAAGACAATATTCTACAATTTAATATAAAATTCATATTCCAAGTTCAGTGTTCAAACTCAGTCCCTCAAACCTAATTTTGACTCATTTTCTGTGTTAACAAAAGCAGAGATTACGGTGAGGCGCTTGCAGCGGAAGTGTACAGGGCCAATTTTTGGAGGATGTTAAAGCATGCTAAGCTTATAAAAGCACTTAAATGAATTCATGTGTTAAAGCTTGTGTATTACTTTGTTACAGAGATGAATGAATTCCTATGAAGTGATTTTATTTAATGTATAATTACATATATGTATTTTTCACAGTTATGAAATGGTCCCATTCACTTCAATTTTGGGAGCAATGGAGGACAAATTGAAAGGAAGGATATCAGTAATTTATTCTGAATTATGCAAAAGTATGCAACATTATGCAAAAAGATTCTGTTGATTGAGCATAACTTGTACCCAGAATATTTCTTTAGTATGGTGATTCGATTTTTTATATTTTTTGAAGAAAATATACTGTACTTGGTGTTTGTCAATGCAAAACGCCAGAATGTTGCTGGTAACTGGGTTGTGCAGAGTTTTTATTTTTTATTCTAAGTGCCATGTGCTTCCCATTCTAAACTCCTCCCCTCTTGTTACCTGATTATCGGTTCATTTTCTCCACCTGCTTCCTTTTAAACCTGCTAATCTCACATTATTCTCTCTGTGTGATCTGTCCTGGGGCCTATTTCAGAAAGGAGGTTCAAACAACTCGGAGTTTAAAATTGAACTCTGAGTTGATCAACCCAGAGATTAGAAACTCAGAGTTTTGGGTTTCAGAACAGGGGCCTATTTCACAAAGGAGGTTAAGTGAAAACTCTGAGTTTCTTAACCCTGAGATAAGGGAAACTCTGGGT
>JAUCMT010000047.1:1126039-1139424 GCA_032357475.1 Enteromius thamalakanensis
ACCGCTGTCGCCACTTTTCCTCAAATATTGCAAGATGCACAGACGAACTCAGGACCGATTTTCCTACTGCACATAGAAAACGAGTTGATTGCAAATATATCAGGAGAGAAGTTAGTGGATATCTACGCAAATCGGAAAAATAGGCGGATTCTTCTGGTTTGTATTCCACTTTTTGCGTAGCCTACCAGTCATTGACATTGTATCATAAGAATAAATTATAAAGGCTACAAATAATTGAAAGTGGAAAATATGGTAAGCTGTATGTAAACGGAAAAAAAACTGAGTTCGTGGTCTACCGGTAGGTGCCCCCCCCAGGCAAAGATGTGAAACTCCGCCTACAATTATGCTTCAATCAATTTCAAATTTGGGGAGGGGCACCGCCAAGCGTGCTTAGGGTACCCAAATGGCTAGCGCCGGCCCTGAGAGGGGCGCGCCCCACACTTTAAGAAACGCTGCCCTAGCTTCATGCTACAGCTTCGGCATCTGTGTATCATATAATATAATGATAGCAGCATTTATCAGAACTTTTGAACCATTTTCTTTTTCGATGAATACACACACATTTTTATTTCTAATGTGATGGTTACATGTGCTCAAATCTTTTGGGGGGCCACTGCAAAGCAAATCAGACAAAATTTTAGGGGCTTTTCTTTCAAATGAAAAAAAAAGAGCATATCCTGCGTTATGTAATATGAAGTCTAATAAACAGGTGTAGTTAAAAGAAATTCATATTGGATATCCCCTTCAGCACGCTACTTTCTGTTTCATGACCGAAAGTGTGCAGTGGGGGGAGGGGATGGGGTAACATCACATGATGACGCCTGACTTTCTGTCATTACTTCCCTATTTACACAAATAGTGTGATAGTCACCACACTCAAATATCAGACAAACAGGAAGTTGACTTACTCAGTCTGTACCCCTCGGCTAAAACAAAATATAATCACATTACGCACGTACTGTCTGGTTTCTTTTTTCCTATAATGCATATTTGAAAAATTTTTCATTTCCTCTGTAAAAATACTGCAGGTTTTATGGCCGGTCAGGTTCTCTTTAAAAATTCTGTGTAATTTACTTTCATTGTTTTTTACCGTTAACTACCTATTGTAAATTATTTTACGGCTTATGACTCATTAAAAAGGGATGCATAAAAAATATATGTCAGTGTCATATGATTTGTGGGAGGGGGGGTATCTGATATAGCATAACCCTACTCACTTGTAATTGGTTAACTGTAAGTTACCTTACCGCATATATGATTAAAAAATAATCATATATATTTTAATATTATGATATATATATATTATAAACCATAATTTAAATTGATTAGGGTTTAACATTAAATGATCTGTAATTTAGGAAATACATCAGTAAATGTTAAAACAACAGCATGGCCATAGATGATTTTGTCACAGTTTCTTTTGTGTTTACTTCTGTTTGTGTTCTGCTGCCCTAGTTTCTTTAACCTATTTTATTGTGTTTCCCCTTGACTGCCATATTCAGTTCACCTGTGTTCAGTTCATTATAATCATTAGTTCCTTTCTTGCCATTGTATAAAGTCTGGCAGGTTAGTTCTTTAAGATACTGGTTACTAATATGGGTTTGATTTTGCTTTGTTAGGTTTTCTGTGAATTTGTTACTGTAGACTGTTGAACTATATCTTTATTTTTATATTTTGTTGTTGTGGCCTTAGATTAAGCCCTCTGTGATCTGTCATGAAGCAAATTTCTTGCATTGCAGTTAATTTATGTAACACAGCAATTCTGTTTCCTTTCCTCCAAGGGCCTTTCTTAGTGACTGATTACTCATGTTTCACTCATCATCTGAACTTATAACCTTTTTATGCCTGATGTTTAAATTGTTAAAACTTTAACAGAATTTAATTTTACTATTAATAAATGATAAATGGTGTTTATTTGAAAGTGTAGCAATGCAAACAGGTTTTCTGTAAGGTTTAGGGGTAGAGTTGGATTAAGGGATAAAAAGTATTGTTTGGTCCGTGTAAAAGAAATAGAAGTCTATGGAAAATCCCCATAATTCATAGAAACAAACGTGTGTGTTTAGATTTAAAGACAAACCAATCCAATCTGAGAAAACACTTGTTCACAAACTATTTTATACATGTGTGGCAAGTAAGAATTTGTACAATAATAAGTCATACGGGAACACACAGAGTCTCTAGGGATAAAATGATGTATAATGGCTTACCCCAGCTTCACATTTGGGCTACAATCCTAATCCATATTTGGGCATGTGTAGTGTATGAAAAAACATGAATTCCCCACCAATTCACTAAAATTTAAAATAATTACAAATTGTAATGAAAGTATATTAATAATAGCCATGGTTCGGTATGTTTTGATGCTGTTTTGAGTTGGTTTAAGATGCTCCTTCAAAACATCCCTAACCAGCATATACTGTTGTTTTCAGCATTCTCAAGTAGTTTACTGGTGATGTGCGTGTATACTAATGCGTCATCATAATACAAGCTCATACTGACACACTTCGTATGTTAGAGACGTCAAAGAAGAGTTTAACTGTATTCGAGCTCACACGCAAGCCACATCCTTTCATGATTTAATTCTGTTTGATCTATTGATATCAAAACAACAAATGGAGGTCGCAAGATTTGGAAAGAACAGCACACTTAAAGATTTTCAGACCTGACAAAGCATGCAAGCGAATTCGTTTGCACCACAAACACAATCTTTTCAGGCATCTAATTCACAGCTGCAGGTCTTGGACATAGAGATTTACATCTAGATTCATACCTACTACTCTGGGAAAACCCCAAAATGGCAAAGTTCTTGAGAGGAAATCTACACTTATTGATTGGCATTTGTTATAAAAGGCATAGATAAAGGCTGCGAACTAAAGAATCTGTTTTTTTTTTTCTTTCAGGCTGTCTCAGAAAAGCCAAGGTGGATCAGTGTGTTCAGAAGTTATCTCAATGAATGAAAGCATGATTGATTAGTGTCACATTGATTTTAGACACAACACTGCCATCTACCGACAAAAGTCTTTATGTAAACTACCGATGCTAGTTTTTGAGAGCGATATTGATACCTGGGCCTGCCAATAAATAACGCTTTTACTAGCACATCTTAGACCTTTCATTTAATGCAGATGAAAAGGCTTAAAATAAAAACGTGGTCAGTAGCGTCATCTAGTCGAGAGGGGCTTAAATGTTATAATTTGACAGGCACTTTTTTTTTTTAAATCTATACATAAATCTTATCAGCTACTTTTTTATCAATTTATATTATATCTGTGTGTGTGTGTGTGTGCACCTTATGGGGACCAATTGTCCCAACAAAGATAGGAATACCAGTAAGTTTTGACCTTGTGGGGACATTTCTTAGGTCCCCATGAGGAGACAAGCTTATAAATCACACAGAATTAAGTTTTTTGAAAATCTAAAAATGCACACAATTTCCTGTAAGGGGTATTGTAGGTGTAGGTTCAGTGTAGGACAATACCACTTACAGTCTGTACAGTATAAAAACCATTATGGCTATGGAGAGTCCTCATAAAACATATAAACCCAACATGTGTGTGTGCCCGCGCGTTTTTTTTCATGATTTCGGAAAGGATCATGTGACACTGAAGACTGGAGTAATGATGCTTTGTATCACAGGAATAAATTATATATTAAAATATATTCACACAGAAAACCGCTTTTTTAAATTGAAATAATATTTCACAGTATTACAGTTTTTTCTGGATTTTTTTTTCTGGATAATAAATGCAGCCTCGATGAACATAAGAAACATCTTTTAAAAAGCATTAAATATCTTACCGACCCCAATTTTTTTAACGGTAGTCTCTCTGTCTTCCTCCATCCCCCTCCTTTCTTTCCCTCATCCTTACTAAAGCAAGTAGATTCAAGCTGCCAGTCCAACCATCAAGCGTTGCACACTCCTTTCCAGTAGGTGGCGGGAATGTGCCTTTAAGTTAAGCGCCTTTAACCGCCATCCAACCCTACAAGAAGAAGAAGAAGAAGTGGAAGCGGAGTGACGTCTCTGCGAACAGTCAAAGCGCGCGAGCAGCAGAAGGGGTTACTGGTATGTTGCATACACTTGACTTTTGATGTAAATCTTGACATAAAAACACCATAATCACTAACATAAGGCTTCCACGCGTCTGTTTTACATGTCCGCCGTGGTTTGAAGGAGCTAATGTTATCTGTCGCCTGTCCGTTCACATTTTAGCAGAAAGCGAGTTTTAACGTGACGTTAGTGTTTATGACAGAGAAGTAATGTAACGTTAGCTTACATGCACAATACCTCACAGTAAATCTTCAGTTTTAAAGTGTCCGAAGTTGCTTTTAGCGATGTCTCAAGTGGTTTCGTTTTCATATGAATTTGAACTGCCCTGGGACCAGTTGCATAAACTTAACCTTACTGTTAAGACAGTGTCTTAAGAGGGTCACCGTGATTTCACCAAGTAGAATGTGATCCTGGATCAACATTACTTTTTACAAAAATATAAACTTATCTCAATACTTACCCTTAAACCTACCCCTAACCAACAATTATGCCTAAAATCAGTGGAAAATAATAGCTGATTAACAAGGGTGTAGAAGCACCTTGAAGCAACTATGATTATAAGCCTAAAACAGATATTTCCAGAAAAGTTATTACTCAATTCTGATTGGCTGATTAGAATGTTGTTCAACAAGGATGTTGATCCAGGATCACATTCTACTTGGTGAAATCACGGTGACCGTCTTAAGAGCTAACGTTAGTCTGACCAACTAACGTTAGCAGTTAGCCAAGAGTAAACTTTTGTATTTACCTTAGACTAATATACATTTGTATGTGACTGAGTTTTCAAAAACTGTGACCATGTCTTAAAGAAAAATTTAATTTTGACTAACTTTTAAGACTAATCTTAACCTTTTATGCAACCGGCCCCTGATGGCATCACTTATGTCACCTTTCCTTTTTTAAGTTAAGTTAACGTTAGTGATTTTAGCTTGGTTTCTGTGATCGTGGTCAGTGACAGCTCAATGTAAAATCCTAACCAGAACAATGCAAAACATGGTATGAATCTTCAGGGTTTTTTTTTTTTTATGCTTACTGTACAATGCAGGTAATTGCATTACACATGTAATGTTTCCGATTGCACTATTTTATATGTACATTTGCATGTTTAGAACAATGTTGATTTATTTGGGTTTTATTTTAAATGTATCCATGCTCTGACTATTGGCTAGACATATAATTTAATAATAATTCATATAATAGGCCTAATAGTAATTAAGATATCAAACCATAAAACAACCTAAATGCTGTCAATCTTCGCTTTAAAAAGATATATATTTTTTTTCATTACTTTTTATTTCAGTTTAGGGTTTTTTTGTGATATTAAGATATAAACTCAAAAACAAAAAAAACACAATTATTCTTTTCTGTCTGAAACTGGTGAGAAACTTGCCGTTTCAAATCTATATCTCTGATTTTTATGTCAGAAATGTGTTACCTCACAATCTTTATTCTGTGCATATGTGCATTCTTGTAACTTTAAGTGGTTACGTTTGACTAATAATGGTGTTAATCTAAAACTAGAGACTTTATTTGCAGCAAGACAAGGACAGTATACAAATGTACAAATTGCCATTTGTTGTTTTACCTCCTGAGTGACAGCCATCAAGGATATAAATAACTGTGTGTTCATTGTGAATGATAAATGTTTGATGTTTGTATTAGATGTCGAAGAGGAAGAGCAGTAATTCAGGGCAGACGCCTGATAAGAGAAGCCGTTTATCTCAACCAGAGGCTTCTGAAGAGGATGAAACGGGCTACTTCAATTCAGGAGATGGCACGAGCACATCACAGAGTGTAAGACTGCTCGTTTTTGCTATAATATACCTTATATGTAATACTTTAGGATCGTTCTGCATTCAATTTTGCAGAACAACCCAATACACATCTATTTATTTGTGTTTTCAGGTCACAGGTGAAGTGGGCATCATCGAGAGCATCTCTCTAAGAAACTTCATGTGTCACTCGATGCTTGGTCCCTTTGCATTTGGTCCAAACGTCAACTTTGTCGTAGGAAACAATGGAAGTAAGTCCTTTTCATATTTAATTTTTAATAACATAAAAATAGATTTTTCTGTACTGTTTAAATTTTTAGACATGGCAATGTTTTTAGTATCCAGACTACTTGTTTGAATCAGTTTGATGATTCCTTGAATGAATGAACTCATTTTAGATTGAAAATAAAGTATCACATCTGTTATTCGCTCTCTTTTTTTAACCTCGCCGTATATTTGGCCATGACATTTTCCTCAAAACATTCTATGTGACATCAATGGTTCAACCACAGTTTTAAGAAGCTACGATAATACTTCAGAATTATATTTTTGGAGAGAAGTGGTAAAATAGGTACAACACAATCTGGACCACTAGGGGGCCACAGAACCCTGATCGGAGAACATTGCAGCCATAAAAGTGTGCACTGTGCCTCACAGAAATATTTTTTACATCAAATTATAAGAGGTCACTCAGTTTAAACATTGATCAAGTGACAGCTGTTTGAAACAAGCTAGTTTGTGATTGAACGTGTTTTGTAAGTTCCCATGGAGTTGCTAGATAGCATCAATGAATTTTAAATAGGCATATCATTAAGTTTCAAGTTTGCTTTATTTATATAGCATGCATTTAAATCACAGCCACAAGACTGACTGAAGTGCTTTACACTTAACTTAATTAACTGAGATGATAAGAAAACAATATACCAAGAGACAATTTTGTGACAGTTGTTATTGCTTGTTATCAATGCTGGAGAAGGTTTTAAGGCTTTTATTTATAGTTGTTTCATGTATATTTGTGTGTTAGGTGGAAAAAGTGCCGTGCTGACAGCGTTGATTGTAGCTCTGGGTGGTAAAGCTCACACCACGAACAGAGGCTCCTCAGTCAAAGGATTTGTGAAGGAAGGAGAGAGGTACGACACGCCTGGTTCTGGATTTCTCTGCATGTAGTCACACTATTTATAGTCTCTCTCACTGTTTTTTGTTTCTGGAATGTTTAGTTCTGCAGATGTGTCCATCACTCTGAGGAACAGGGGTCGTGATGCATACAAACCAGAAGTGTTTGGCCAGTCCATCATCGTAGATCTTCGCATCTCCAGTGAGGGAACACGGACATATAAACTAAGAAGTAAAACAGGTACTGTATGCTTGCAAATACAGAACCATTTTTGCCTTAGCTACTCACTTACTTTGGGTAGTTAAATTAGGACTGTGAGTTAAAGTCAACGTTAACGTCAATTTTTGTCATTTAAATCAACGATCAATTAATCGTTACCCAGCTAACAAAATTACTTGACTGCAACGTAATCTGGTGACCAAAGTCAGGAACCTGTAGAAGGGTGGCGCTGAAGGACAGGGGAGGCGATGATTGGCTGACGAGGTCAGCTGCCTCGTCACATTCCCTCCCCCAAGCGACACTCCCGTTATTGATGCACCGCCCATGCAGGGGTTCTACCTTGCTCATCCAGGCTCCATGCGGTCGGAGGGGCGGGAAAAGGGGGAGCCCCTCCGGGCGGCTCACCCTCCAGCTCGACGTCGATGCCGGGGACAGAGGAAAGACGGGGTTAGTGACGGCTCTCACCAGCCACGGGTAATGACTCTTATCAGACCGAGAGACCACTTACCCATTCGGTGGCTGGGAGGCCTCCCCCAACATCTCTGCCCCGGCGCAGCTTCTTCTGGTCTTCTGAGCGAGAGGGGAGTGACGTCATCAGCTGGCGCAAAATGCACTGGTTGGCTCTGCACTGCCCGCATTCTCCACCAGATATCGCGAGCGTGCCAACACAAACAGAGTGGGGGTGACGTCATGCCTCGGAGAGGCAGTTTTTATTAAATAAATACAGCAAAATAAATTGTCCGGGGGAATAAAGTGTCCAAAAAAAGGGGAACTGGTGTCCTCGTTGTGCTGCTCGGGTTTGGTGAGGGTAAGGCAGTGTAGAGGGGAAGGGGTTCCGGTAAGGAGCGGAGCATGTTCAGCTCCGGCTGCCCGCATCTCAACGTCTCGTCTCTCTCGCGGCATCGTCTGGGCAGCTCCGGCGCCTCACGTGGCTCACTCCTCGATCGGCTCGCTTGGGGACGGCTCATTTCTCCCGCGTCAGCTCCTGCTTCGCTCCGCTTCCTCCTTCCCGGACCCACGAGGACACCAGTGTGCATGCACAGGGGAAGAGACCAGTCTCCCGGCACGCCTAGTTCATTTAACGGCGGCGGTGATGAGGCACCATTGGACTCCGGTGCACCTCATCACACGCCACCAGCCGTGCACAGTCCTGTGCCTCTCCTCTCATCCGCCCACTCCCGTCGGGAACCTTGAGAAGGGCGGCGCTGAAGGACGGCGGAGGCGATGATTGGCCGACGAGGAATACGACACGTAGAACTGGGTGGAGACAACAGTAAAACACCATGACACAAACGAGCAGGGCGGGGCCTGAGTTCCTGTGAATGAGTCCATGAATAAAAAAACAAACCAAAAAAACGTTTAGCTATCCCCTCAACAATGTTCTTTACAAGGCTACCTTAAAACGAGGTTGGGCTAGTTTTGAGTACCTGCTGGTCAGTTGTTTTGAAAGCTGGCAACCCTGATTACTGGTTATGCTCAGCAAAGAGCGGTCAAAATGTCATCCAAGCGTCATGATAGTAATACTCCAGGATTAAACTGAGGTAAGAAAACACCCCAAAGACATTTTCACCTCCCTCTGAGAACATTAAAGATGTGGAAATTCAGTGAATGTGTGTGAGAGCGAGAGAGAGAGACAGCGATAGAGAGAAGCAGGGACTTGGGGATTTGTCGCTGGCTATCTTGAGTGTTTTGGATTGAACTCGGCTGAAGGTTTTTTTATATTCCGATTGTGAAAAAGCAGCGCGAAAGCATTTCTGTTTGATGTGCTAATATCAACAGCTTCAAAGGGAACGTCTCGCTCGTTCTGCGTCTCTCTTATCTCGCTGCTCTACACGAAGGGACGCCAGACTTCGGTTATATACCTCTGTCACGTCGGTTTGTCAAGGCTGTGATGCACGGGAGTCGTTCTCAAGAGAAACAAGACAGCATTGTCTTCCACAGAGAGCAAGTCAGGTGAAATATACTGAGCACACTGGGACAGGGCTGGAATAATCACAACTACACAAGAAACAAACATACTTTAACATGAGTTCACATCATGCTTGTTCGTCGAAATTTAAAGAATTTAATACTTTTATTCAACAAGAAATCATTAAATAGATCTAAAGTGTCAGTAAGACATTAAAAATGTTTAAAAGATTGCTATTTTAAATAAATGCTGTTCTTTTGAATCCAGAAAAATGGAAACGTGGTTTCATGGCATCCACAAAAATACTGGCCAGCACAACTGTTTTCAACATTGATAATAATCAGAAAAGTTTGTTGAGCAGCAAATCCATATATAACAATGAAGTCTGAATGATAATGTGACACTGAAGACTGGAGTAATCATGCTTCAAAGTCAGATTTGAGAACAGGAATATTTCACAATTTTACTGTTTTTGATTAAACAGTTTTGGTGAGCTCTCTCTCTCTCTCTCTCTTGCTTACACACACATACACCATCTCACTGACAAACTGTATTCTAGCTTTGGTCAGATGTGGTGTGGAAGAAAGAAGGAAGGCATCAGGACATTGTGACTCCAGCCTGTCTGAAAACATGTGCTGACCAGCCGGCCCCCATCTTCACTCAAATTTTCTTAGATTCTCTTGATATAAACGCTCCACCATCATTCCTGTCCCAAAAGAAACCCAAAATGACTGGACTTAATGACTACAGACCTGTAGCTCTAACGTCTGTGGTAATGAAATCATTTAAAAGACTGGTGTTTAAAAGACAACCATTTGAGGTTGTGTTCTCTCCCCACTGCTCTTCTCCCTGTGTCAAGCTCCTGAAGTTTGCAGACGACACCATAGTCATCGCCCTCTTCCAGGACGGTGACGAGTCTGCTTACAGACAGGAGGTTAAAGAGCTGGCTGTCTGGTGCAGTCTCAACAACCTGGAGCTCAACACACTCAAAACTGTGGAGATGATTTTGGACTTCAGGAGGAACCCCCCTGCTCTCCCCTCACTCACCATCATCAACTGAGTCATTCAGGTTCATAGGCACCACTATGTCCCAGGACCTGAAGTGGGACACTCTCATTGACACCATTGTGAAAAAGGCCCAAAAGAGGTTATACTTCCTTCGCCAGCTGAAGAAGTTTAACCTGGAACAGGTGCTGCTGATACAGTTCTACACAGCAATCATTGAATCTATCCTCTGCACTTCTATTACTGTCTGGTTCAGCCCAGCTACCAAATCTGATCTCAGAAGACTGCAGAGGGTAGTCAGGACTGCTGAGAGAATCACTGGAAGATCCTTCCCCACTCTTCAAAATACTGTACTTATCCAGAGTGAGCAAAAGGGCTAAGAAAATCACTCTGGACCCCTTACACCCAGCACACTCTCTCTTCAATCTGTTGCCATTTGGTCAACGCTACAGAGCACTTAGAACCAAAACGACCAGACACAGGAACAGTTTCTTCCCCAGGCAGTCCATACCATGAACACTTAACAATAATGTCATTTTTTTTGCACATATCATCATACAAACACTTCACTCCTGTTTTTACTTAAATGTCTATATTATTTATTGTGTTTTTGTGCTATTTTGTACACCATTTTGTATATTTGTATATTATTCTTTTTATTATTGTGTCTTGTCACAGTCATTCTGTTGCACTGCAAAGCTCTGTCACTGAAGCAGATTCTTTGTATGTGTAAACATATCTGACAGTAAAGCTCATTCTGATTCTGGTTGTTTACCAGAAGGCCTGTGTTTTTTGAGGTGTGGGGGTGATTGGTATTCAAGGTTAGTATGTGAACTTTTGAACGTCTGAGGCCTCTGGGCACTGGGTTATCTGGGATATTTGACAAGCTCTCTTTACTCTGAGGAGAACACACAGCTGTGGAGGACGTGTGGGTGTGTGTGTTAGGCTCATCTCTCTACACTCATTTAATGTCTCAAACTGCGTCCAAACCCAAAGACAGCTGCATTGCTGCCCAGCTAGTCAACAACTTGTACCACCAAAGGAAACTGCTCTCAGACTGCCGTCTAACACACCATAATGTCATGTCTAATGATGCAGAACAAATTCAGCTGAGGCAAGACCAAGCAAATATTTAGCCACCATACTGCTTAATTCTCAGCAGAAATGGATTGAAATCTGCATGTTTTAAAGAATATTTATTTGAGTTTATTTATTATAAAGAATTTAGGATTTGTTTCCTAAGCATACACACCCTCTGAAGAATGAATCTGTCCATATTTACCCAACACTGGGTTGTATTTAACCCGGCATCTTTCAGAGTGTTTTTTGTTATTTTTGTCTGCTATGTATCTTCATGCTAATTATAGTATTGCATTGCTGCCACAAATCATATTTAATTAAGTTAACCCTTTTAAACCATGGTTTCTTTCTACTTTAACCAACGCCAGTGTGTTCTAAAATCATAGACTGATGTGGATCTCCAGGTGTGCTGAGTTTACACCTGGTCCTGTGTGTGTGTGTGTGAGGTACATGCATCTGTGCAGACGCTGTGTTTTGCAGTCCGAGTTTCCCTTACACTGCTTTCTGTCAGGGTGACGACTCCACTCCGTTTGTCAGCACTTCCAGTAGATCAGCCCGGTGACGCTCGAGTGACAAGAAGAAACGCTCTCCACACCACAGCTCCTACAATCTCTCTTCATTACAGGCTTCCTTCAAGCAGACGAGAAGAAAGCCTGAACTACTGCTAGATTTAGGTTTTGATCATTTCTTTGAATTTGTAATGGTTTTGTTCTCAGAAAAAGAGTCATATTTTCATCAGTGACAGTTCTGAGAGAGTAATTAAAATATATATTTTCTTTTCCGGACATATAAAAAATATCTTCAATAAAGAGTTAAATCAAACCAATAATATCTGAAACGAAGTGAAAAAACAATATGACTTGAAATATAATTAACTTTAACAGATATAAAATAAAATAATAATAAAATAAATAAAAAATAATAAAATCAAAATGATAAAAATACAACAAAATGATCAAAACTGTAACATAAAAATAAAAACATCAGAATGTGAAAATAAATAAAAATGTAAATGTTAATAATTTAATAGTAATAAAATGAAGAAATAATTACATTTGGAATAAAAAAATGCAAAATTACCATATTAGCCTTTTTAAACCTTTCTAAAATTAATTTTTTGTGTGAAAACATTCAGAAATAAATAGTACAATTTTAAGTATATATGAAAATACTATGTATAATATTGTTTAATAAACAAATATTGTTGTAGACAAAGCAGTAAATTTGAAATTAAACTGAATGGCAAATTTAGACAACTTGGCCTTTTTTTAAATATTACTATTACTATTTGTCCATATGTGTGTGTGCGTTTACATTTTTGTGATGAACGTTACATTTTTAACTAGGTATTTATCTAATGTTATGTAGCAAAACACAAACTGTTGCAACTGTTAGTATTACTGTCCCGCACCAGATATTACAGTTTTTCTCGATTGCTTAAACACATTTCTTGAAACTATGCCTCATATTCTAACAGTATATAACAGTAAACAGTTATAACAGTAAACACAAATCCAAAACATCTCACCCAATTTCATACTATTCAAGTATCAAACATACTATTTTCAGGTCAAAATGAAGTTCTTCACTCAAAACCATTAACTTTAGCTAAAAATCCAAACTTTGCCCTCAGACATCAAACACAAGGCCACAAAAACACACACACTACAACATAGTCTTACATACTGGTGCAATTACAGTTTTTCTCCATTGGTTTGGCTCATTTCTTGAAACAGATAATAGATTCTCAAAACAACATGGACAAACTTCCAAACCACTTGGAAATTGTTCACAACAAGATTTGAATTTCTCATTAATTTCATCAAATTGCAAATTTCTAAGTACATCTTTGCAAATGATTAAGTACAGATAGCATACATTTAGCACAATTTCCAAGTGAATACATCTTGTTGATATAAACTGATTGGTAATTCACAGTCTAATAGTTGTTTTACACATCTCTGATGAGCAATCCAACAGTATGTTTAGTTACCTGACAGGTGCTGGCCATGACCATGCAGCTACTAATTTTGAACATGGAGGCACCTGGCTAAGTAAATGAACAAGAGCAGCTGCCTGCTCGAGGAAGAGGAGGAGTAAGGGTGCGTGGTGGTGGAATAGGGGGAAGGGGCTGTGGTGAACGAAGACATTGTGACAAGACTCTGGGTGTTTCTCAATGTCAAGGAAGGATCCTCGGAAGCCAGAATTTCGAGGATGCTACGTCATCGACATCCGTCG
>JAUCMT010000047.1:1143508-1157692 GCA_032357475.1 Enteromius thamalakanensis
GGATTAAGGAGATAATAATTATATAAATAATAAAGTAATTCTACAAATAATAATCTAAAAACATCGGATGATTTTATTTTTAGACCATGTTTTACTATGCAGCGTCCTTTAATTTGGACGTCTGGTCTTTTCACGGTCGGATGGCTGTATAATCAGACAAAAATCATTAAGTGACCAGGTATAAACTGCCCCTATGTGTATAGACAGATATTTTCACAAAGATATGAGAAGCATTAAACATGCATGTATATTTACAAATAACACTATAAATATGAGACAACAACAAACAATTATTGTTTGCAATACACCAGCAGAGGTGAGAGGGTGATCTTTCTGAATTTGGTTTAGAGCATCACAACGCACTGGCTCAGCTAGTCAATCTAACCTGTTTCTGAGGGATGGGCTTTATGAAAGCAGGAAATCATCAGAGCTTTTATACGGTGTATAGAGCGGTGTAGAATTAAGATCAGTTATGGGAAGCATAATGCATTATTTTTTTTACTTATGGTAGACTGCACCCTTTAAACACAATAAAGCCTTGGGGAAAAAAGCAATCAGCCACCCCAATCTGTTACCATTCAACTTTTGAATGGTAACAGTTTAACATTTAATTTAACATTAATTATATTTTAATTGTGCATTGTACTTGTCATTTCTTTTTTTAGTTTTGTTTTGAGGGTTTTTACCTGTATTTTGTTGTTTTATTTGCATGCTTTCCATTCATTTTGGCTTGGATGGAGTATTCATGTGGACAGTTTTCTATTAATCTGATCAAAAACCATGAAAAAATCTAAAACGTTTTTTGTTCTTTGTTCTGCAGACACTTACAGTCTGCTTTACATGCCCAGAAAACACATTTGGATCGCTTTCAGCAGGACATGCAGAAGGTCACTGAGGACGAGAGGCAGAACCAAGCTCTTCTTCGCAGAGCCTATGAAGATAGAAAGAGAGCCCAGGTCATTAAATACCAGCCGTGCACAGACCACATCATAGCATTTTAACCAAATAGGTTCTAATATGTTTTTGTATATTTTGACTGACAGGAACGTTGTCGGAAGCTTCAAGCAGAACTGACAGAGTTGCAAAATGTTGAGGAACCTCAGTCAGAAGACTTGAAACCTTTGGTAACAAACAGATTTACTCATAATAAAGATAAATGTGTCGGTGGGTCTCTGTGTCTAATTAAGGGTCTGTGTTCAGGAAGAGGAACTGGAGGAGCTCAGCAGCCGCATAAGTGCGTGTCGAGAGGAATCTGAAGCTGCACGGAATCAGGTGCTGACAGTCAAGAAGGAATATGAGGAGGCCGAGCAGCTCTCTCGGCAGCAGAGGGAAGCTTTTAACAGCATCGCAGAGGAAGCTGAGCCCATTAAGGTTAGAGAAGAAAGCGAGAGTGTGTGTAACATCATCAGTGGGCAGTTTAACCACCAGTCCTTAATTCTCTTAGCTAATGTTTAAAAACAGCAGGCTGTCGAGCTTTAAAATAAGGCTCATGAGCTTCAGGTTCACTACTGAACAGTCCACAGCAGCACACATTCTTTTAAAGCTGTGTTTTTACATGATTCTTGTAGGAGCAGTTGAGCATCAGTGATCAGGAGTTGGCGAGGAGTAAACATCATAAAAAACACTATGAGGATAGGCGGAAAACCCATGTGGACATGATTGAGACATTAAAGAAGGAGTTGAATGAGAAGGACCAGCTGTTACAGGTGACCAGACCCTGACATCATACACTGATCCATTAGACATGAAAAGATTTGCGTTTGTCTGACTGAACCTGTTTTTGACAGACTTCCATTGTGAAAGCCTCAGAAATTTGTCAAGAGCGCTTGGTTGTGAGGAGAACAGCGAAGAGTTTGGACAGCGAGATCAGCCGCCTCAGACACAAGATCAACACACAGCAGGACCAACAAGGACACAGAGACACTATCGTCAGGTACATAGATACAGTCTCCAGCTGTCAAACACATGTGACCGGGTGGTGTTTCATCCTAAAATTAAAAGAAGGAAACAAGAAATTATATTTCATCTGAAGAAAAAAGAAGCTTATTTTCAGGACTGTTCAATGTCATCCAAAATCTAAATTCCAAAATTGGTAACACTTTATAATAACTACACACTACGAATCATTAGTTAAGCATTAGTACATAGTCAGTTCATCTTTTATAAAGCATTGTTCCAACATTAATAGTCATTAGTAAGAAGTTCATAAACACAGTTATAAATGCCTTGTTCTTGATTTATAAGCATACCTAAATGTACAAAGGAGATTTAAATGGTCAGTTACCTTCCTGAAACTGAAGGTTTGTATTGTTTGATTAAATTTTTTACATCTTGAAAAAATATTTCTGTTCTGTATCCCTCTGTGTTGAGTTTGTTTAACTGTTTCTGTTTGGTAGATTGCTTTATAAATGCTTTACAAGCTATAAATAGTCCTAACTTTAGATGAGCTCAAAAAAACAGACGTCTGGCAACTACTAATGCTTGATAACTACCTGACTTGATCATTAATTACAGCAGGAACATGTGTTAATTAAGCATTTATTAACACATTGAACAACTGTATTATTATTGTCTAAATTATATGATTTATTAATGTACATTTGAATAATTTATTAATAATTTACTTAGACTATCTAAACGTTCTTATTAAACACTGACAAATCCTACATAACTGGTTTGTAAACAATGTAATAATTTAAAAAAAAGTAACTGATCATTAATAAATTATGAAAATACAATTATTAAACATTATATATATGTATTTATAGATGCACTTGTAAACTGTTTACTAATGCATGATAATGTTGGAACAATGGTTTATAAAGGATGAAATAAATGCTTAACTAATCATTCATAGTGTGTAGTTATTATAAAGTGTTACCCAAAAAGGAATATTTGCTGAAATTTACTCGCTCCCCGGAATGTCCCGAAGTTCAGATCCTGTTACATAAGCTTTTTCTCTTTCAGCTGTGTGCTTATAGGGGTCATATGATGCTTTTTTAAAGAACATTATTTAGTGTACTTGGTTTAACAGAACAAGTTGTCATGCTTTAATGTTTAAAAAAACACATGATTTTTTCAAATACTGTACATTATTGTAGCTATCCTGTACCCTGCCTTCCTCAAATGCATTGTGCAATTGTAACCGCAATGAAAGTGTTTTTTAACTTTGCATGCATGTCAGCCTGTTGTTTGGGACTCCCAAAACCAAAATATGAACCTTTCATTATTCATAATACAGGCAATAAACTTTTTGTATCATAGTATCTTCATTTTTTATATCAAAGTATAGAATTATGACAATCAGAGCAGTTCATCTGATAATTACAATGCAGGTGGGGTTTGTATGTTAAGATAAAATAATGGTGAGATTGTTGTCATTAAATCTTCTAGGCAGTTCCATGAGGCGAAGGAAAACTTCAATAACACAGCCCGACAGGTCAAGGGCCTGGAGAGGTTCATCCGCCTGTTAACTGATGTCATGAAAACCAGACATGAAGTATACGAAAACCTGAAAAAGTAAGTTTCATTAGATGCTCTCTGATTTTTTTTTGTAAGCATGTTACAGTGGGACATATCAAAGTGCTTGTCCACTGTAGTGCTGGTTTAGGGTACTGATGATGATGATGATGATGATGATGATGTAGGTTGTGTTTCTGTGTGTTTCCAGGTACCTTTCTGTACGCTGCAAGTACTACTTTGACTCCATGCTGTCTCAGAGAGGGTACATAGGAAAAATGACCTTCGACCATAAGAATGAAACTCTCTCCATATCGGTAAGACTTTGCATGATGACATCATTGACAACAAATATAAATTTTTTATTCACCATCTCTTCATCTCAGGCAGGCAGAGAATGTCTAGGTTACCTTTTGTAACCCCCGTACCCTGATGGAGGGAACGGAGACGTTATGTCGTGACGACAGACTGGGTCATATACTTGGGAGCCCTGATTCGCTCTAGTATTGAGAAAACGCCAATCAGAATTCCTTCTGACTGGCTAGTGGAATTTGCATGCCAAGCCACCCCCAGCCATGCCGGTATTAATTAGGCTACAGCTGCATCCACTCATTAGGTTTTGCTGAGGAGCCTAGAGCCAGGCCCTCAGCGATGGGGCTCGAAGCGATGGCAGAGGGACATAATGTCTCCGTTCCCTCCATCAGGGAACAGGGGTTACAATAGGTACTACGATGTTATGTCGTGACGACAGACTGGGTCCCAAATGAAAAACGCCATTACCCAAGAGCCCCGTCGCAACCTGACAGCTAGCCGTCGTAGGAGGAGCGCACGGAGACCCGAACCCTCCCATGCCGTCTGCAGTATGAAATGTCCCACTGGGCGCTATCACATACGCAGATGCCTAAGGGTCTAGCTTCTGCCCGCAGGGGGAAGCTAGTCGCACATAGGCGGGCCAAGGGAAGACACAAGCCTACCAACCGGGAGACTTTCTTCATGGAATGGTCATCGCATGAGATTACCCGCAGGGAATCGTCCATGCGGCCACCCATCCCAGGTACAGGGGCTGACCTTTCGGGCATGCAACGCCTGGATACCGGGCCAGGTGCTAGACTGCTCCACCCAGTCTGCACCACGGGTGCTTGGAGGATGTTATCCACGGCCCCACTGGGGCACTGTTGGAAATGAGAGGCGCTCTGATCCCTTTTGAGGATATGTCGCCACAAGCCTGGACACCAAGCGATCTAATTGCAACAGAGAGGAAGAGACCGGTACAACCCGGAGGTATTAATACAGTGCAAAAGTATTTGGTGTAGCCCAGCCCCCAGCTCGACAAATATCTGCCATCGAGGCCCCGTGTGCCAATGCATGGGAGGACGCTACACCCCTGGTAGAGTGAGCGCGCACCCCAAGGGGACACGGCTCGTCTTGGGCACAGCCTTGAGACAGCCTTCCCCTTCTGCTGACCTCCGTAACAGATTAAGAGCTTATCAGAGCTATGGAAGCTCTTGGTGTGGTCCACGTAGATGCGCAATGCTCTTACGGGACACATCAACGCCAAGGCTGGGTCTGCCTCCTCCAAAAGCATGGCTTGCAGATTCACCACCTGGTCCCTGAAGAGGGTGGTGGGAACCTTTGGCTGGTACCCAGGCCAGGGTCTCAGGGTCACCTGAGAGTCAGTCGGCCCAAATACAAGGCACTCTTCGCTTACCAAAAATACTTGGAGGTCCCCTACCCTCTTGATGGAAGTGAGCGCGATCAGGAGCACCGTTTTCATCGTAAGATGTTTCAGCTCGACTGATTCAAGCGGCTCAAAGGGACCTCTCTGTAGGGCATTTTCAAAGTGGAGGGCGACAGCCTGCACTCCAACTTCTCTTGCAGGAAGGAAAGCACTACTCCAATCGCGCATAATCGGGGTTCTCCGCATGAGCAGAACACCAGTCAGCGAACAGACGCCCCTTCAAAGCATAAGCACACCTCGTAGAGAGGGCTCTTGCCGAAGTGATAGTGTCAACCACCGCCGGTGGAAGGACAGCTAGGTCTGCTGCGTCCCATCCAGGAGCCACACATGGAGGTTCCACAGGGTCGGGACGTGGGTGCCAGAGGGTGCCGCACCCCTGAGAGAGGAGGTCCTCCCTCATAGGTATCCACCAGGGAGGAGCTGCCACGAGGAGCATGAGTTCCACAAACCAGGTTTAGGTCGGCCAGTACGGCGCGACCAACAGAACCTGTTCCTCGTCCTCCCTGACCTTGCACAGTGTCTGTGCGAGTAGGCTCACTGGGGGGAAGGCGTACTTGCGTAGGCCTTGCGGCCAGCTGTGTGTCAGGGCATCCGTGCCGAGGGTCCCCTCGGTGCACGAATAGAACCACTGGCAGTGGGAGGACTCGCGGGAGGCGAACAGGTAGCGGCCGAAACCGCTGCAGGGCCAGATGCACTGCTACCAGCTCTAGGCAATTGATATGCCAAAGCAGCTGGGGCTCTCCACAGAGTCCCGAGGCTGCCTGCCCGTTGCGCCCCAGCCCACACTGGATACATCTATCGTGATGACAGTGTGCCGAGACGCCTGTCCGAGGGGCACTCCGGCCAGCAGGAACACGGGGTCTCTCCAGGGGCTGAGTGTGCGGCGAGACTTCGGGGTGATAACCACACGGAGTGTACCGCAGCGCTATGCCCATCTCGGGACCCCGGAGTGGAGTTCAGCCAAAAATGTAGTGGTCTCATATGGAGCAGTCCGAGCGGCTTCACCTCTGCTGCGGAAGCCATATGTCCCAAGAGCCTCTGAAAGTGTTTCAGTAGGACCACCTTCCTGCCTTCGAGGGAACTCAGGCAGGTTAACAGTGACTGAGCGCGTTCCTCTGTGAGGCGCGCTGTCATACTCACCGAGTCCAACTCCACACTGAGAAAAGGGACTCTCTGCACCAGAGAGTCTGCTCTTTTCCCAGTTGACCTGAAGCCCCAACCAGCTGAGGTGCCGGAGCACCAGCTCCCTGTAATAGCACAACTGATCTCGAGACTGACCCATGATGAGCCAGTCGTCGAGGTAGTTAAGGATGCAAACGCCCACTTCCCGTAGCGGGGCAAGGGCGCCCTCCACGACCTTCGTAAAGCCCCGTGGAGACAGAGAGAGCCCGAAGGGGAGGACCCTGTACTGCCATGCCCCACCTTCGAACGCAAACCGTAGGAACGATCTGTGTCGCGAAAGAATCGAGACATGGAAGTAACCGTCGTTCAGGTCGACTGCTGCAAACCAAACCGAACACATTTTGCAATGTGTTTCTGCGTCAATATTCTGAACGGCAGCTTGTGTAAAGTGCAGTTCAGAACTCGCAGGTCCAGGATCGTCCGGAGACCTCCGCCCTTCTTTGGCACGATGAAGTACGGGCTGTAAAAGTACGGCGGGGCAGGGGCACTCGGCGGTAGCGCAGACACAGAACGGGGACGACCTCGGCAATGCGCAGACCGAGTCTGGCCCTGCGGCGCAAGGGTGGCAGCCAGGGGGTCACGCCGGGGCAAGATGTGCTGGATTGCCTCGGGCTGCTGCTTCACCACGGGGAAGAGGTGCGCGAAGTTCTCCACGGTGTCACCGAATAGGCCGGTCTGGGCGATCGAGGCGTCGAGAAAGTGAACATTTTCGGCTTCCTTCATCTCGGCCAGACCAAGCTACAGATAGTGCTCCTGGGCCACGAGAGTGGACATCGTCCGCCCGAGGGCTTGCGCCGTGGCTTTAGCCGGCTGGAGGGCGAGGTCGGTCGCTGTCGGTCAGCACTTCCCTCGTCTAGCTCCTTCAACGCTTTGGCCTGGTGGACCTGCAGGATGGCCATTGCGTGAAGGGCCGAAGCGGCCTGCCCAGCCGCACTGTAGGCTTTAGCAGCCAGAGCTGCCGTAGACCTACAGGGACCAGGCGAGAGACGAGGGCAAGACCGCCAAGCGGCGGCGCTGCGCGGGCACAAGTGCGCCACCACAGCGCGCTCCAACTAGGGAATGTCCTCGTAGCCCTTAGCCGCTCCCCCGTCAAGGGAAGTCAGATCGGAGGATGGTGACGGGACTGTTCTGGCTGTAAAAGGAGCCTCCCACATCTTCGTCACCTCCTTATGCACGTCAGGAAAGAAAGGCACCACAGCCGCCCAGGTACCAATCATCGAGCCGAGAAGCCTCCGGGCTCTGAGCTTTTGACACCTCCAGCCCGATGTTCTCAGCTGCCCGAACGAGCATAATCATCATCTCGGAGTCCATCTCCACAGGAGCCGCACCCGAAGGTGGCAGCTCATCGGAAACATCACTCCCCGTGCATGAGAACCCATCCCCCGATGCTGTGATCGACATCTGCTCTTCCAAAGGCCTGCTGAACGAAACGCTGGGTCCTCCCGGAGGAGGAGCAGCTGCTCCGCCGGCAAAGCGAACCGGACTGGCACTACGAGAGACGTGGCGTGACTCATGCCGGCAGACGCTCTCACGGTCGAGCCACCACCAGCGGGGGTAGACTCGGCACGTGGAACAGTTGACGACGCACACGACTCTCCCCGGAGGAGCGAGAGGCGAGATCGCAGCACAGCCAGGGACAATTCCTCGCAATGAGGACATTTCCCTACCCTGAACACCTCTTCAGCGTGCTGGAGCCCCAGACACTGAAGGCAGTGCTCGTGGCCGTCATTGGAAGAGAGGTAGGGACCACAACCAGAAGAACACGGTCGGAAAGGCATCTTTTATCCCGAAAAAGAAAACCCACCAACCGCGTCAAAGCTTACCTAGTGAGACGCTCAAGGGAACTAGTGTGTGCACAGGAATTCCATTGAAATGCACCTTTACACCACAAAAAATAGCCTCCGCTCGTAAGTATAACAATACTCTACAGCACATGCGTTCAGTAAGAGAACAACACATGTGTGTGCTCTCGCCTCCAAAGCAAAATCTAATGAGTGGATGCAGCTGTAGCCTAATTATACCAGCGTGGCCGGGGGTGGCTTGGCATGCAAATTCCACTAGTTTTCTCAATACTAGAGCGAATCAGGGCTCCCAAGTATATGACCCAGTCTGTCGTCACAACATAACGTCGTAGTGACCGACAGACAAGGGAACTGTAATTTAATTATACATTTTTTCTCAGTAACTGTAACTGATTACCGCCACACATATTTTGTAATTAAATTATGCAGTTTCAGTAAATTTATCATATGTGTACTCCCCACACATATACAACACTAGAAGAAGCATAGTATTTAGATTTGGGTTTTGCTTTCACATTACAGGTGATCAGTGCCATGGCACGCTTCAGCAGTCAAGTGCTGTGTGCCTTGATGAGTGAAGGAAACATCCCTGTTGATAAACTGCAGCGGCTGCACATGTATCTCAGACAAGTCATCCAATCAGCGCTGGATTTGTCAGCAGAGATGGTTTGTAACTTTGAAAACAAACACGTCCATCTCTTATTGATCTGTCTCTGTTTGACAAATCACAGGTTCTTGTCTTTTCCAGAACTCGCAGACATATGTCAATGTGGCTGATCTCTTTGCTTCTTTGGACGATCTCACTGAAACAATGGTCTATAATCTACCATTTGTTGAGAACTGGCTGTATTTGAAGTTTCTTCCTGTTCTGTCATACATGGATGACCAGATTGTGTCACAACTCAGCCAGATGAACTTCACTTGTGGAGCCTTCCACGTGATGTACAGGGAACATACATACACTAGTGGTCAAATGTTTGGAATAATTATGATTTTTTTTAAATGCTTTTGAAAGAAGTCCCTTCTGTTAATCAAATACAGTAAAAAAAAATGTTAATACAGTTTACAATAGCTGTTTTCTGTGTAAACATATGCTAAAATGTATTTTATTCCTGTCTTCAAAACTGAATGTTTCTCCAGTCAAATTCAAATGAACTTTATTGGAATGACTTGCGCAGTATTGCCAAAGCATTGTTCATTACATGAATAAGGAAAAAAGGATTATAAAATATATAAGCAAAGCAACAATAGATCGGTAAAATAATTACATGTATACTTTCTCTACTTTTTTCTTTTTCAGTAAATAAGAAGCAAGAAAAAAATATTCAAGACATTGTTAAAAAAAAAAATAAATTCACATCATTATAACATGTAAGAAATTATCTTACTTCAGTTTTGTCTACTGGCTGACAGGCAGATACATATTGTATCTTGCTGTTGTGATCATTTTGGAATTTTCCCCTAAAATGTAGCTTAATTTTTCTGCATTTGGCAATGCCATAAAATCTAGAATGATTTCTTAACGATCATGCGACACTGAAAGCTGGAGTAATGCTGCTAAAAATTCAAAATTCAAAATAAATGGCATTTTATAGCATGGTAACACAGAAAACAACTATTGGTTTACACTTTATTTGGATAGTCCACTTTAGACATTCTACAAGTAAATGCCGCCTTGGCAAACATTCAAAATTGCAATTATTCCAAAGTTTCAACCTGTATTTCCATTTGAATATTATACCTCAGTAGAGTAAGTTTTAATACAGTAGTCTTTATTTTTATTAATTTCTTTCTGAACGGACAGTGTGGAAGTTCTCAGCAGGGAGGGGTCGCTGATCACAGACAGTCAGCAGAAGCTGATCTACACTAATCTTATTTACTTTTACCTGTCCAGGACAGATACAGCAGGTACTATAGCATTAACTCATAGATGTATTGGAGACAGTTTTGAGGGAACTGCATGTCATAGGTGCCAAATGTTAAATTTCTGATGCAGGTTGCATTTCAAATATCACCAAAGACAGTGAATGGCTTCAGCTTAATTTTGGGATCTTCTCTAAATATGCATCTCTTAGCCAACTGCAAATGCTTAACAGTCATTTCACTAAGGTGAGTTGAGACTGAAAATACCACTATAACTACTTTTGCTGTTCACATGAGTTTCAAATTATGTTTTTTATACCTTGCAGTTAAACTCGATAGGACTTCTGAGTCCATCTCAAGTGGCAGAGTTTACTGTGACTTCCGGAGCACTGAACAGTGTGAATTTGATCAACATCATTTTTGACCGTCTAGAGGATGGTGATGCTTTCCGTAGTACTGAAGAGTTTTTCTGGACCCTAGCTGAATCAAAGGTAATAATAATAAGAATTAAAATCATCACAATAAAGACATTTAAATATGATAGTATTTATTTAACAACAATTATTTTAAATAAAGTTTCAATCGATTAATACATATAAATTATACATTATTATAAATTAATACATTATTCAATTTTGCATAATGAGAAAATAAGTTTTTGGTAAACTATGCTTGCCATCAACACTCTTCCAAAGACAAGGTCAGTATGCTCTGTAAAGTTCGTGTCAGATAAGAGGGTACACTTTGGTTCGTTTGACTGCTTAACTGCTACGGCCTTCGCAGCTACATCTGCTCTGGCATTCTGTAAAAGCAAAATCTTTGTTCACTTACAAATTTGCTCACTAACTTTTCAGGCAGCAGAATGGCTTCTCATAAGGCTGCTACTAGATTAGGATCTCCAAAAACTGAGCTATCCTCAAAAAGGACATTGTCGCTGTTTTTGAGTGGTTTGTCTGAAAGGTCAGGTTGCGGTGTGCACATTTATTTAAGGGCTGTCAGACAACAATGATGGAGAGTTGAAGCATGTGCATCACTTGGACGGTGATATTTGGCATAACAAGAAATATAGTGTGGTATTGTAGCCGCCTAGCTGCTGATAGATGCAATGTTTTCTATTTCTGCAGACTCATAGTCATAGCATGTGGCACCATCAACATCAGGTCAGAATGCCCTCAGACACTGAGGCAGACCTGCTGCAACTGGATCTAGTTTGCTTGAAAAATAAGCCTCAGTTTCAATCTGTCATCATGAGTCTGCAACAACACTGATGTCATAAACTTATTTTGTTTATACACCATCCGAACAAAAGACTTTGGGTAGGCCAAAAGATGGTGCCACAGACAGCTGAATTGTCATGTTCACAAATGCCTCCCCTGTCCAAATATCTTTTGTCAGTTGATTTTAACCCCTTCCCTGTTAGGGCTCTCGGAGGTTGCTCAAGTACTGCATAATTAGGAATAAATGTTCTACTATTTAACACATTCCTAAAAATGACCACATTTGTTTCTTTGTGAGACGTTTTGACACATCTTTTATTGCTTTCGCTTTTTTCTCAGACAGTGACTTACTGTTTGGATTTGTGGCATAACCCCCTCAAAAGTAAAAAAAAAAAAAAATAACCTGTTGTTTTACAAATTGTAGCTTTGAAATACTGACCTTGTGGCTCCTTAAGTCAAGTGATTCAGAAGAGCCACAGTGTCAGTAACACATGTGGACTCATCACAACAATACAATAATAAAGCATCAATATAGTGTAACAAGCAGGTTCAGCTGTCAGTGTCAAAGGATCAAGACTTTTTTGCAGTGCTTCATTAGATTATAGGGGATTTCCATTAAAATCCAATGTAAACCAAAACTGATTATGTCTATTTACTGGCATGCTAAACAACAATGCATTAGCAAAATCCAAAATTTGATACATCTTGTTGTATTTGCGACAAACCTGTATATTGATTTGGCACCGAGGGAGCCTTTGCCTGACAGCTGCATTGACTGCTCACAAATCTTGGACAAAATGCCACTCTGTTGTTTGGCCCTTGTCACTGATTTTCTTTATTGGAAAGCTCATTACACAACACAATTATTCCCTCTTTTAAACAGTGATTTAAACATTGGTTGTATTCCCAAAATTGCTTGTGGTTTTAGAGTATAATTCTCTTGACAGTCTGTAATCAGATTTTGAAGAAATTATAAATGGTTCACATCCCTTAAATAAACCCACATCATATTTATATTTTGCCCACAGCTCTGATGGCACTTCTGCCCAAGCAGGGTGCATTTCTGAGGTATTAACATTTCTTGTGCATTCAATGTACCTTTGTGCTTACAACTCTTTCCACCTCAATTTCATATTTACTTGCTGATATAAATGTCTTTAAGGTGTTACTGTATTTCACATCAGTACATATTTCATACCAATCTGTAGCATCAACATAGTTTCACAAAACCCACTTGAGACAATGCTTTGTCTTTGGCCTTCACAAGTGTTAAATGAGGCACAGACTCTGAGAGTCTTGTACATTGTTTGCCCCAGGGCTTAAAAAAAAAAAATGTTAATAACGTTATTTTTTAAAAAACATTATATATATATACACGTGTGTTTGTCTTTTAATGACATTCTTGATATTTCCAAATGATTAAACCGATTTGCATGTTCGTGTTATTTGTACACCATGTGTCTTAAAACCGAAAGTAAACCAGTTCGAGTAAATTTTCTTAAAAATGTGCTAATAAAATATTTTCTTATTAAATGAGGCAAACAGCCGTGTAAGAGGAATAATGTACATGTTGTCTTTGGCTTTTTCACTATGACCGCATCCAGTGGTTTGTCCTGTGGTCCAGTGGTATAGATGCAGATCTTTTATTGCTCGTCGGATTAACATATTGGATGTTTACGCTGAATGCGCCCTTTGCAGGTTAACGTTATGATTCCCGGCCATTTTGCCCCGCATCCTTCAATTTTACAGTGATATCATTTGTCGAAGGAATATTGACGAAATAAAACCATGCAACTATAGCAATTCATTTGTTCAAAACAAATTTTCGTTTTCAAGTAATTATTGAAATATTTATATATGTGTATATATATATTTATTTATCATATCTGTGAGCGGATCGGGCTGCATTTTTCTGTCCGAGCCCGGCCCGCGTCCGATACAGTCAAAATAAAAAAAATGTTCTCATACTAATGACACATGTATAATGTCCGACAGGCATTAAGATATTTATGTCAGAGCCCGATCCCAGCCCGATACAGTTCAAATAAAAAAAAATTCTCATACTAATGACACATGCGCTTTTTTGTGTGGAAAGCCTGCTTTTATTAAGCAACTGTAGGAAGGCGTTTAGAAATGTCAACAGATGAGAGCATCAGCGCACACGGGGCAAAACGCGCTGTTTATAACACAGGCGCATATTCGCGCTGATGTGACCGAGCCCGACCCGAACCCGAGCATTCATTCTAAATATCTGTCTGAACCCGACCCGGCCTGTCGGGTATCCATCCTCTACTGTGAGTCAGTTCTGTGAGTTTCGGTTTATGAAGCGCTCCTGTTTTAGACCGAGATAGCAGAAACTGTATTCTCTGTTGCTTGTTATTTTATTTAATGCAAAACGTTTTGTTTATATTGTTAATGTACAGAAATAAAGGTAGATTTGTCTCCCAAATTAATATTAGAAGAGAACGATAAAATAACGTTATTAAACGGTTAATTGCATTTTCAAATAAACGTTTCTGTTCAGAACGATTAAAATTGATTTTGTTTTCATTTCTGTTTTTGTTCCAGTTAAATGTCATTTGTTTCCGGTTTTGTTTTTGTTTTCGTTCCTTGAACCGGCTCAGAGCCCTGGTTTGCCCAGAACATTTTCCAGAAGTTTCCTCCTTTTCTTCCTCAAACTTGTCACGAAGCGTGTTCGAACGAGGAAGCAGGAGACATCAGGTAAGTAATTTTAAAGAAATATTTAATTATAACAAAAACAGAGCACCAAAACAAAAGCTGGCGTGGCAGCAAAAGATCGGACACATCAGGAGAACACACAAACACAACTTCAACGAGACCTGAATTCAAACAGAAAGACAGAGGGTTTTAAAGGCAACAAATCAAGACAAAAGTGAGGACAGCTGGCAAAAAACACAGGTGA
>JAUCMT010000047.1:1157792-1172165 GCA_032357475.1 Enteromius thamalakanensis
ACGCGTCTTTACCCGGGGTTAAAAGCGGTGTTTAGAACGCAGATAACCCGGGTTTAAGCACAGTGTGAAAAGCCCTAAGGAAACAAAAGATTCTCCACCCGACCCCGGGTGGAGGGAGTGGTGCGGCCACCGTCTCCCAAGAACAAGTCAATCGCCTTTCCGGGCCTCCCGTCTCAGGGCCGCTTAGGTGCTTTCTTAGAGAGCTTAGCGCTGGCTAGAGACGGAGAGGGGGTCGCCCGTCTGCGCTGAGCATGCCGCTGAGGCCTCGGCGTGGCCGGGGCAGTCGGCGGCGGCGCAGACACAGAATGAGGACGACCTCAGCGACGTGCAGACCAAGTCTGGCCGTGCGGCGGACGGGTGGCAGCCGGGGGTCACGCCGAGCAGGATGTGCTGAATCGCCTCGGCCTGCTGCTTCACCGCGGAGAACTACTGCGCGAAGTACTCCACGGTGTCGCCAAATAGGACGGTCTAAGCGATCGGGCCGTCGAGAAAGCAAACCTTCTCGGCTTCCTTCATTTCGGCTAGACCGACACATAGATAGCGCTCCTGGGCCACGAGAGTGGACATCGTCCACCCGAGGGCCTGCGCTGTGACTTTCGTCGCCCTGAGGCATCTCTTATCCCGAAAAAGAAAACCCACCAACCGCGTCAAAGACTGCTTACCTTGTGAGACGCTCAATGCACCTTTACGTCACAAAAAACAGCCTCCGCTCGTAAGTATAACAATACTTTACAGCACTTGCGTTCAGTAAGAGAACAACACATGTGTGCTCTCGGCTCCGAAGCAAAATCTAATGAGTAGGTGCAGCTGTAGCCTAATTATACCGGCATGGCCGGGGGTGGCTTGGCATGCAAATTCCAGTCAGAAGGAATTCTGATAGGCGTTTTCTCAATACTAGAGCGAATCAGGGCTCCCAGGTATATTACCCAGTCTGTCGTCACGACATAACGTCGCAGTGACCGACAGACAAGGGAACTCATTTTAGCGTGTTTGAGTGTGTGACCCGGTCTTGCATATTTTAGTTGAATAGCCTATGCTTTTTAGAAAACATCATCAGGATTTTACCGTACATGTTTTACTCTAACCCATGATGACAGTCATCGCTCTCTTCCTCAGGTTCAGCCAGGGCAGGGAGGTAAGGCTGATCTGAGTGACATGCGTTCACTTTCTGGAGGAGAGCGTTCGTTTTCCACCGTGTGCTTTGTCCTGTCGCTGTGGGCCATAGCCGAAGCTCCGTTCCGTGCTTTAGATGAGTTTGATGTGTATATGGTAAGGAGTATATTCAATGAATACTGTGGGGAAAAAAAAGGCTTGTTGGCTTTATAAATGTACAGTCGTGTTACTGATCTAGTCTCAGCCTCAGACGTCACTCCCACTGAACGTTGGCTATTATTGATTAGTCTGATGCATATGGAAACCCTTCAGGAATGTCGACGTCATCAAATGATTGGTTGAATTTTATCGGATTTCCGGGGGACGCGAGTGTCGCATTTAATTTTGGTCTGCCTGGAAACAAAGCGCAGACGTGTGATTGCGGGAAAAAAACTGTTGTGTTTACATGAGTGACGATGAGCATTGGCTACGCGAGACTATTACTGATCTGATAACCTTTTTTTTCACAGTTTAGCTTTTTGTAGTTAATTTAAATACCTTGACAAATTAACTTAATACAAAATGTCATCTTTCTGTTTAATATGTGGCTATAATGTATGCATACATAATTATGCAAATGCAAAAAAATGTGTGTAGCGGGTTTGGACGCTTCTGTCACTGTAATGCGTGTTTGTTCTCTCAGGACATGGTGAACCGGAGGATCTCTATGGATATGATGCTGAAGATCGCTGCCAGTCAACGCTACAGGCAGTTTATTTTCCTCACACCACAGAGCATGAGGTAAAGAGCTTCTCTAGTGTTCAGGCAGAAATGTAGTTACATTTATTTACAATGAATAAAACATTCTGTTCTTTCTGTATCCCAGTTCTCTGCCTGTCAATAACCTGATCCGCATCCTCCGTCTAAATGACCCTGACCGCAGCCAGTCTGCTCTTCCCTTTGGTCAGAGGAACCCAGAATAAAGCTGCCATCCACTGAACATCAGTTTATGTGTGTCAGGCAGAGTACCGGTCTTTTGCACACAAGTTCACAGGCTTTCTAAGATCATTAAATGTACATTTATAATTTCCATAAAACAAACCAAAATTTGCAGCTTTTTTTTTTTTTTGGTGTGTGCGTAAATTTTTTCTAAAATAATGGTTTTATTTATTTAAACAGCTTGTTGCTGTTGACTGTTTTTATGTAATTTTCAGTATTTTGTTGTTTTATTTTCCTCCCTGAACTAATTAGGAAATTAAAATGTTTCTAGTCTAACCCTTCAACCTGTTTTCCATTTCCCTTTTCTGTATTTATAGCATGTTATGAACCTTCTGATTGGGTTTCTGATTGGGCAAAATGCAAATAATGCAGTAAATTGTAGTTTCCCAGTAAAGCGTATGACATACAGTCACAGTGGCCCTGACCCAGTTCTGTGATAATACCTTTAAACCTGTACTTCAGGAGCGAATACATCACGGCATCCATTTGTTTCTGAGTCCGATGCACAGTTCCTCTTTGCGGAGTCAGTATATCTTAAGTCAGAAATTCTGTGCATAGTATTTCATTCTGCTTAAATATTTCTTTGGAAAATGGTAAAATAAAAAATATTGAATTCTTTTGTATAATCAGAAAGTCCCTTCTGCAATAATAAATAATCACAGCATGGTTAAGAAAGTAAGACAGAATTAAATCATTTTATTGCAAAAGCTTCTAGCTACTTCGTATAAATATGTAAAGAGCTACAAAATAGCTGCCACAGATAATTAGCTTATAAAAAAGTCCTGGCCAGGAAACAGGTAGTGTAATAATTGTTGGCTGTACAGTTACTGTTAGTAGATGATCTAATTTCAGATCTCAAGTAATTTAGGTAAAAAAAGGTAGCTTTTGCTTCACCCCTAATAAATGAAGTACTGGTCTAAAATGGTTCATCGAGAAGTCCATGCGGTTCCTGGCTGTCAGTCCTTGGTGGCATCAGCATAGAGCAGGAATCCAGAGAACGTGCTGTCGTCCTCGCTGCTAGAATAAACACCGTTCCAGTCCCGCAGAGTTTCCAGCCAGACCTGGTCTCCAGATGATAGACGCAGCACTGCCATGTTGGAGGCCTGGTCAATGTCCTGGCCGTAAAGAGAGTCACGAGTTCGCAGTTTGCGAATGCCGTTCACCACCAGGGCTGCACGCAAGGGGCGATTACGCACTGTTATGTAGTAGGAAAAGACGTAAACTCCCCCGTGAGTGCAGTTGAACTTACTGGCGTGGGGGTCCCAGTGACCCTCCTCGTTGTAAATGACTTTGTCAAACTTGATCGGCAGTCCTGGAGGCGGGAACGATCGGCTGGGAAAGAGACCAACGCTGAAGGCTGAACGCTTCTGAACAGCAGGCTCACCCTTAAGGCCCTTGAATCCCCTAACACCTCGTGCTCCCTTCAGGCCTCGTGTGCCTTTCATCCCTGGCATGCCCCTCTGGCCTGGTGGTCCATGAGGTCCTGGAGGACCAGGCTCTCCCTGTTTACCTGGGGGTCCTGGGTCTCCCTTCAGACCCTTAGCCCCAGGAAGCCCATCTGTGCCATTCAGACCTGGCACACCCATGTCTCCTTTCGGCCCTTGAAGCCCTGGCTCTCCAATACTGCCTTTCTGTCCTTTCTCTCCAAATGGACAGTCTCCTTTGTCACCCTTCTCCCCCTTGATTCCATCTGGTCCGGGGGGGCCAGCTGGTCCTTGTATTCCAGGCTCGCCCACCTCTCCCTTTGTTCCATTCCAGCCGGGCTCTCCCCTGTCCCCTGGATCTCCTTTCAGCCCGGTTAAACCTGTATCTCCTTTGTCTCCTTTGAGGCCCATTTCACCTGCACACATTAACATCAAGTGGAATTTTAAATTAAAGACCCATTTGCAGGAAACTGTTACTGTATAATGCTTTAAAAAGATACTGCTGAGCACTTCAGTACATCAGCGGTGTCTCGCCTGGTTGCCAGTTGATGGCAATATTAGTCAAATTTGCTTGGCAACATTGTTCAAAAAGTTTCTTCATTTACCATTAGCCTTAGACTTTCATATAATTTATATGTTTTGAGAAAAAAAACAAACTATCTTTATAAAAGGGAGGAACAGTTGCATAACAGGGTTGAATAGAAAGTAAAGAACAAGATTCCCAAAAATATGTAGAGCCTGTAAAAAAAAATCTTCATAATTAAACATGGTAAAATAAATGCCATAAGCTATCTACCTCTAACCCTACATTATTTCAACCCCATCACAGACTATAATCCACATACTTAAATAACTGAGTGTAATCTGATATCACTTAGTTTTAGAAATTACATATAATTAAAAGAAGGTCATCAGCCTTATTAAATATTAGCCATAACAGAGTTGAACTGTTGAGCTAGATGAGGTCAGTGTAAATACGTAACAGTGTAGATAAATAACAACATACTTAAAGATTGTCTAAGAAAGTTGAATCATGTGGTTAAAAAAAGACAGAAACATCAGACTCTTCATTTGAAAAGGGAGGAAATGTCACATCATAACAGGGTTTAACAGTAAGTGAGGTACAGATAACAGTTTTTATAAGTATATCACATATTTAACTTGGTAGAATAACAAGGAGACTGTCCTCCCACCAAAAACGACCCTATAGGTAATTTGTGCAAGTACCTCATTACAACCTATATTTACGTTTTAAAGGTAAGCGCCCTCTAGCTGGCACAAAAATAATGACAATGTCGTATTTTGTGACGTATACATGACGTATGACTGTCGTTACCAACCAAATGTGTGTTTTGTTTAAATGCAGTATGTTTTCACACTGATCTCACTGTGATTAAAACATATTTTGGTAGGTTTAATTTTTATGAATGACCACACTTAACCCACCCCTAAACCTCCCTGTTACAAAAAGATTGCAAAATTATGTTTTATAGGGTTTCTCCAACACATGCGTTCTCTGGGTTCGAACCCATGATCACATCTCGTCTTACAGCACGTCGCTCTACAACCTGTAGTATATGCTCTGATGACTCGTATTTCACCACTATTTACAAATGACCCATACGGGCATATTGGTTTATGGACATGTCGGAGACAAAGAAAGGGACAAAGCAAATTCTGGAACCTCAAAATGTGTACAAATTTAAGGGGAAAAATCGTTGAAACATGACACATTAAATTTAGTAGTTATTTATTACTTCTATCCCTAAAACTGTATTATTTCAACCCTGCCACAGTTCTATCCCTAAAACTGTATTATTTCAACCCTGCCACAGTTCATTATTATAGTTGAATAGCGGAGTACATTCTAATAGTGCTGCGCTTAGTTTAGGTGTACCTTTAAGAAATTAATTGTAATTAAAATGATCACACTTATTAAAACTTCACCATAACAGAGCTGAAATATAAAGCTTGATAAGGTCAATATAAATTAATTACGTCATTATAAAGACTGTAAACATATCTATCTATAACAGAAAAAAGTTTCTCAAAAATGCGTAAAGAATTTTTACGAAATTAATTACCAAATGCTAAATATCTACAATACTTCAACTCCGTCACCGTTTTTTTTTTTTGGAATTCTTATAATATATAACTAAGTAAATTCTGATCCTGCTTAGTTTCAGAAATTATACTTTATAATTTGAATTAGCAAGCTTAACAGAAAGTGAATCTAATACTGGGTTAGGGCATTTATCAGAAATCAATGTACCTTTCTCTCCTTGTTTCCCAGTGACACCAGGAATCCCAGGTAGCCCACTCACTCCAGGATCACCTTTCTCTCCTGAAGGAGGAAAGGACGTCTGTTAACACAACTTACAAGCATTATCTGTGAAGTAGCCACAACAATGGGACATTGTGTTTAATGGGATAATGTTTAAGACGGAACATGCTGCTGTTTGGCTCACAGTGAAGAAAGATCTCTCCGGATACATTTGCATTTTGTTCTCATACCTTCACTTAGTTTTGTCAGAAATGCATATGACTTGGCATCAAGTTAAAAATTATTTGCACGCCTACTTTTTGATCATACTGTCTATCAAAATAGATCTCCATCCTTATGCACAGAGGTTTACAAGAACACTGGTGGATTTATTTAGTCCAGTGGTGATATGAAAATGAAAAATCAGAGATCAAAGCTTTTCTGTAATCCCAGGGAACTAGCATTACCAGTTTTAAGACAAATTGTAGGTTTTGCCAACTTGTGTGAGCTTGCAGCATTAAAGGAAAGGGAAAAGTTTAGTCTGTTTGATTTAGGTGTGGTGTTTTTCTTTGGTAGGGACACAGAAGTTGAAGACTTGAAAATACACACAAACTAATTCTCCTTAAATAAAGTTAAGGTCTTCTCCAATGTTTGTCCTTCTTGCAAAACAGGGATATTTGTATACAAAATCAACAGATGAGTTTCAATGCCCCTAATCCTTTGTTTTAACCTTGAATAGACTGACTGTCGTATGTGGAAGTCCTAGTGTAAACAGTGTTTGGCCTAAATTCCATTCCACTTCTTTATATGGAAGCTTAAGAACTTACAGTTGAAACATAATATCATTAACCACTAAAACCTTTATCTTTATGCAGGTCTTTAAGCAGGACCAACTGCTTGCAAAACAATCTTTTAACCAATTTGAACCTTTTAAGGCAACCAGCTTAAGAAAAATTGTGGTTTTTTTCAACTTTTCAAAATTTAGCAAAAAAAAATAAGCCCAGAAAACGCAAAAATCTGCCGAAACTGGTAGCCTTAAAATTTAAAGTTAGCTCAACTTTTTTTTTTTTACAGTGTAGAAGGATTTGTGAAGGGCAGTGAGGCGACGCAACTGACGCCATATGTCACAGCATGAGACAGCATGGTGTATGTAGTTTGGCTAGGTCACTCACACTATACAAAAACATTATTTTTACCGGTCACAAAGTTCAGACAATATGTGATTTCGGACACAGTCACCGATTAATTCAGACATAAACAAGTATATAAATAGAGTCACTGAATGGTTCACTCAACCAAAACATTAACTGTAAAAATAACAAATCATAACAGAGTTGAACAAAAAGTGAGGTATGATACAAATTCTTAATCCTCAAAAATTGTGTAAACCATTAACAAAAAGAAGACTACCCCAAATGCTCTACATTGTTTAAACTCTGTCATAGTTTATTTTTAAATTCTGATAGTACCAATCATCACTATTATATTATAATAAAAAAAACAAGATAATCACTGTTATTAGGGCTTCAAATGTTTGAGCCTGCTAAAGTCAATCTAAACAATGAAATACTTTAAAGGAAACCTTTATCTCTGAAAATGTAGTCAAAAACACTTCAATATCACTGCCTTGAATACTGAATAACCGGCTAAAGGATTGCTTCACTGCCATTCACAAGTTTGCTTCTTATTGAATTAATTTAGTCAGTATGGCATTTTAGACATAGTAAATAATTAGTTCAGAAACAAACACTTAATATATTTTGTATGAGCCATTGAATGGTTCACTCAACCAGTTTGTTAAAAAATACAGGGTTCCTCTGTGTAGCTTGGAGATACTGTTGATTCAGTTTTGTCTTCATTTTTAAAAGAGAATGTAAAGGGCAATATCGTGTCAAAAATATAAGTTACTTAGTGTCAACATCCTGCTTATTGAACTGTTTTAAACATCTCTTGCTAATACTTATGATGAACATAAACACGTGATATTAACATACAGACCTTTTCCTCCATGTTGCCCCGGAGCGCCAGCGAGTCCATCCCGACCTGGAGGTCCAGAAGGTCCCATCTCTCCCTTTTCTCCTGGAATACCTTGCAAGATGACAAATACAGGACAAAGTTTAATTAGCCATTTGACTAAGATGGATACCAACTAAATGACTACAGCTGGTCTTCTTACCCGGCAACCCCTTTTCTCCCACCGGTCCTGGAGGACCTCTCTCTGGTGGACAGCACTCACAGAAGTTGAAAAAGCACTCGTTGTAGTCCAGCGTGTAGTTCCCCGGGCCAACCCTGGGAGGAACCATGGCCTCCGTGTGGTAGTCAGCAGAATACGCATCACTGGAGTAGGTGGTGCTGTCTGTGGGGGAAGTAGAGTGGGAGTCCATCGTGGAGTCCGTGGCTTCCTCTGTGAAGCCACTGGCTGTGGGGCTCACAGTTGTGGTAATGGGATGGAACTCCAAGCGGCCGGGTGGCTGTGGAGGACCCCCTTCGTCTCGAGGCGGAGGCTTCTTAGTGGGTTTCAGTCGTGGCCACTGCGTGGTCTTGGGTAGTGATGCTTGATTCCCTGCCGTTACCACCAGCAAGGCCATCAGCAGGATGACTGGGTGGACAATATTGGGCATTGTGCAAGTACCAGCGCACAAACACCGAACAAATGCACTGGGGAGGATTCCAAATGGAAGCTGATAAACTAGATCCTGAAGATGAAACCCAGTTAGTGCTTACCTAGTCGTTGACTTGTGTGCCGCCTCTCCGTTCTCTTCTCTAAGAGAAAACTGCATCCAGATCACTACCTTTTAACTACCTGTGCCTGCCCGTCGCCCCTCGGTGCAGCCAATGAGAGCGTTTTCTACTGCATGGGCAGGTGACATATACTTGGCACAGGCCTGCGGATTTGATACCTTAGGAGAAGCCTATCTCATGGCTTTAGAAAGTTAACATATCAGTCCTTCTTATTCTCATACATCTGTTTCCCTCGTGTTATAACAATTAAAATGCAGATGTATACACATATACCTGATTATGAATAATCAGGAATGTCATGTCTTGTGTCGATGGTTTTTTTTAAGCTCTCTGACAAAGTTTTTGTAGCAAAATTGCATGCTGCACAATGTTAAACGAAGGTCAAATAAGTCATGATTTTCCCAAGGATCAAAGTGAAGCAGAAACTTTTGGGGGATTTTTGAGCGGTCTCAGCGGAGAAAACACTAACACTTGGAGGGCCAATGGTCTTGTATCCTAGACGCCTTCAAACCCTTTCATCAGACACACAGTCTACTTCCTAACGGTGTAAAAGTACAAAATTTGAACTAAGAAACCTAAGGTCAAAACTGCCTTCTACAGAAATGTAGCCTGAATTCTGTGTAACTGGTCCATTTGGCTGAAGCTCAAAGGGAAGTTAAATAATCAAAGCAAATGAGACGTTGGCCCATGAAACAAAGTCATGGCAGTCATTCTGCAGCCCTCCTTCAGGAAATCCAGCACTGGTGACTTTTATATCTCAGGGGGTTGCGATGTTCATCTCGTACCTCACAGTTTTTCAGATCAGTTCTGTGTGGTTAAATCATGACTCAGAGCGAGGTTATGGCATACTGAGCATACACCTTCAACAACTTCCATATTACCTAAACTGTTATATTATCTGAAGAAAATTGATGCCGTGGCATTACTAGTGTCACTATAGTGTATAATATCACCATCAGTGTAAGGCTATGGGACTATTTTACTTTTGTTTTATCGGAGCATGTAGTGTGCCTGTAGAAAGTAAACAAAAATGAGGCGACACCTCCTGACCCTTGTGACTGCTTCAAAGTCTTTCAAAGATTAGTTCATGTTGGAAAATCTCTCTAAAAACATTTATTTATTTATTATGATTACAAATTATTGTTGTAGAAAAATTAAATTTGATGCTTACATTTTTAAAATGCTTTTTCTAAAAAATGGATAATGTAGAAGGCATGCAGATGATTGTGTACGACAAGTAAAATCTTGATAATATAGAGGCCTCAGCAATGCATGTTAATGACTTTTTGCCCTAGCTAGTTAATTTTAATAATGTGGCTTTTTTATTATTTATTATTTGAAATGTCTTTATATTTTATTGATAACATTTAATTTTATTCATGAATGAAAAAAGTTTTTGAAGCAACTTAAGCAATGTTATTGTTTTTTTGTATCTTTTTATATTTGTCCCTGATCCATCAATCACGCTGTATCTCACATGATGCAGTGAAAATGAATACAGGTTTGTTGAAATCTCCAACTAAGAACAATAACATACTGCAGCTTTCCTTAGAAAACAGCACTAAAACAAAAAGCAATATGTTTTAGCTGACATTACCCTCTCCACTTACAGCGCCCATTAGACTCAGCACTGTTTCTGTGGACACAAGGGTAGGCTGTGGGCTGTTACCTGAGCCTGTATAGCCACCCTCTCGCTGCCGCTACACAGGCCATATGCATTAGCTTCAAGAGGCTCGAATGCCCTCACATGCCCTTGTTGCCAGGTAGGCAAAATGGAAACCATTAGTCAAACCAAAAGATCCATTTCTCTACACCTCACTGAGCTTCCAGTACTAGAGTACCACAAAAATAAATCCCATTGGACTTCTTGTGATGAAAATGAAATCAATAAGATGTGCATCCATTACTGAGCCTCTGGAAGGCTAATGGTAGGGTAAGCATTTTTCTGCATTGTGGTTTTGCATCAGTTTATGTGTTACTGAAAGTATGTTTACTTGTGGCATCGCTAAATGGATCCTTCACTTGACAAGCCTGTGCAACGTCATGTCGGGGCATGGAGTAAAATACCTGGTTTAAAATTGTAAAGGATTTTCTTCAGTGATTTGCATTTTAAAAACGTCAAGGGGTTTTGAACATAATCTTTTATCAACATAATAGAATTTTTAAATGGATGGTTGGCATATTTTAACAAATGTAAAGCTTATAATGATATGAAATATTTAATTTAAAAAAATAGTTTTTGAACCAAAGACAATTATGTCTTTTATGTTTTATATGATATCTGATGTCAGGCTTTTATGTTTATTAATATAGGAAAAATATGAAGCTCACAAAATTGTAAAAAGTGCGAAAGATAATATTTACAAAAAGTAAGATGGAATTCCGGTAAAGTATCTTTAAATAATTATTAAAATGGTATTTCGGTTTTATGACAAAGCTCTGTAATTTGCAATTAATGAGAAATGTAAATGTTAAACAAAAGCCTGTTGTATTATATTTTACTCATATTTTAACATTTATACATTATTGTTGTTTAAATAATGATTGATGTAGAATGCATTTGTGTTTTCAGTGGTGTTTTCATCAAAGTTTAGATCGTGTTGGTAATTTATAGGCCTTAGAAAAGCATGTATTAATGAAAAAGTATAAATAAAATATTACAGTGGGTAAATAATGTGTCTGCTATTAGTCAGACAAACCCGGTGAACAAAAAACCTACCAAAATGTGATTTTATTCGATATGACTGATATTGTACATATTACATTTACCCAATAAAACCAAGGTAACGTACAAGGTACATCTCTGGGGCCAGTGTCAACAGCGTGGCGCTCTGTTTTCCTCGTGAGGACAGCTATGTGTGACGTCACGGCCTTTCAGATGCATCGATTGGTACGTCACGTTGCAGCATCGGTAGTACAAAGACAACTGTCAGCGGAAATGTAGTCTGACGTCAAGCTAACGGACCGATATGATGTCGTTTCTGTAGTTTATGTGCAGTGTCTATTTTCCCCGATCCACCAGGCGCTGCAGTCAGTCACGCACGCAGCGCGCGGAGGACGCCAAGCAGCGGCGGCATGTGCATCGACGAATTAGCGCTATAGAGTCCGTTAAAACTCACCGTGGCGCGCGAGCGAGTAAATAGCAAACCGTTTTTGAGCAGAGACTCGTCGAAGATGGCTTTACAGGAGGGAATGGGTTCGCTGTTGTTGGGGGTAATGGGATCTGTGCGGTTATATGCGGCGCGTCGGTAGGGCGCTAGAGCCAGACTGCAGCTGAAAGCGCCAGGAAACTCGCTCAATCTGCGGCTAATAACATAACCACCGGCCAATCGAGATATCAGGGGGTGATCGAACACGTCAGGCTGCAGATGGGCTTTCATATCGGTCTAATGAAGTAATTTGAAGCCCATACTTCAGTCCCCGGGCGTGTGATGATAGGAGACACAATGACGCTTTTGTCTCTTTTGGGTCGCATCATGCGTTATTTCTTGCTCAGGCCAGAGACCTTGTTTTTGTTATGTATAAGCTTGGCCCTTTGGAGTTACTTCTTCCACACGGACGAGGTGAAAACCATCGTCAAGTCCAGCCGGGATGCCGTGAAGATGGTGAAGGGAAAAGTGGCCGAGATGATGATGAACGACAGACTCGGCGGGCTGGACGTGCTGGACGCAGAGTTCTCCAAGACGTGGGAGTTCAAGAACAACAATGTCGCGGTGTACTCGATCCAGGGCCGCAGAGACCACATGGAGGACCGCTTCGAGGTGCTTACCGACTTGGTGAACAAGAGCCACCCTTCAATCTTTGCCATTTTTGACGGCCACGGCGGTGAGGTAAGAAGCGTGGGTGCTGATGAGAGGACGATAGCTTTACATACCCCGCTTAGCGGTTCGCGGACAGCTAACGTTAGTTTACTGTTAAAGGTGGAATTCTAAAAAAGAACGTTCAAAATAAGTAAATATTAATGGAACGCTCCGTGTTAGCTGGGTCCACCTTAAAAGGAAAAAACGCTTTTAAGTTACAATGTTATTTCTAACCCCATATTCCTGACTCATAATAGGAATATTATGAAGTAAATTTTGGACGTGCTTTAATGTAGTGAACGCAGATGGGGACTGGGGGTGTAAAGCTCCAAAACGTAAACAAATCACCCTAAAAGTATCATAAAAGTGGTCACCCTGAACAGGTGCCGCAGTATGAAAGTGAGAGTGTCTTTACATTTAAAGAAATAGCTAGTTAACAAAACTATTCTCTCTCAAGCCTTTGTAACCTTTAATTTTACGTCTGGTGTAATTTTACTCCAAACAATCAGTGAATGGTCTTTTGTGTTGAAAGGGGAAAAGAAGGTCATACAGATTTGGAACAACGCCAATGTGAGTAAATAATGGATGAACTGACTGGTGTATATATATATATATATATATATATATATTAATTATTCTTATTTTAATGTGTGGTTATTAAAGTTAAACTAATAGGCTACTAAAAGTTTTTTTTTTTTTATCATTTTATCCGAATAAACTTGTTTCATCTAGCTGCCGCTTTATGTTCTAAATTAAATAAAACTAAAACCGAAATTTTGTATAAACTTTAAAAACTGTATAGATAAATATGTTTTTTGTTTTACATACATGTGTATTTAATAAAAAAAATATGAAAGTAATAAAAAAATTATGAAAACTTTAATAGTGTCTCAGTGACAATACAATATTATTTAAGATTGTTAGTTGGCTAATTAACATGTCGTTCTGATTTATTTTAGTACCAGAAACCCTTATAGATAATTTATCTTTTATCTACTCTGAAAATTATTTTTTTTTTTACTTTATGGCTGTATATCCTTTAGTCAAACTGCTTCCTCAGTATCACAACATTGGTTGACCATATTATTTTAAGATAAACATCCCTTCAATATACATGTTTAATTTTATTTTGCATTGCATATTGCATTTCTTCCAAATAATGTTATGACCTGAAAGTTGAGATTTTCACAAACTGCCTTTGTAATTGGTTATATGAGAACTCTAATGCAGCCAATTGAGATTCCCATGATACCTCAGTCATTCAGTCAGTTCCCCTTCCCCCCAGACATCTGCTCCGACCGGTCTGATTTCCCAGCCTGTGTGGAGCACAGACAGATGTTCATTTTATCGTCTTCACTGTGCAGTGGAGCAGATGAATGCTGGTTGGCTTAATGTGTGAATGCCTTCAGAGATGCTCTTAAGCAATGAAATTAACCGCTCACAAGGTTAAAGGAGGTCTGATAGATGTGGAAACCTATTAAAACAGCTCAGGAACCTCTTTGAGTTTGGACTTTACAGATCAGCTATTTTCCTCAGCATTCAAGTCAGCAGTTTCTGGCTCTCATGATCATATATGGAATGCCTTAACTCTATTTATAGCGCTATTTGTTTATACAAATGTCCCTCCTGCTATCCAAGCAGTAAATAGATTAAAATGTACCAACCTTCAACCTCCGTAAAAGACCTTTTTAATCTTCACTATCTCTTCCCATAAATGTTTGCTGACCCAAACATCCTGACATTATGAGTCTTATCTGTATATGTACACTTGGCAAATTGCTACACAGGCTGATTTTTCTAGTTGTGAAATGGAAAGGTCATGATCATTATTCCCTAAACTAAACTGTTTTATTGCTACTCAATAAGTCTATGTCGGTGTTTCCCAACCCTGTTCCTGGAGGCACACCAACAGTGCACATTTTGGATGTCTCCCTTATCTGACCGATATATTTCTGGTCGCGGAGTCTCTACTAATGAGCTGATGAGTTGATTCAGGTGTGTTTGATTAGGAAAAGTTGGAAAATGTGTAGTGTTGGTGTGCCTCCAGGAACAG
>JAUCMT010000047.1:1172265-1199063 GCA_032357475.1 Enteromius thamalakanensis
TGTGCCCCCCGAGAGGAGAGTGGGATGGCAAGTCGGCCTAAGAAGCTATAAGCCACTGTTTCCCAACCCTGTTCCTGGAGGCACACCAACAGCGCACATTTTGGATGTCTCCCTTATCTGACCAATATATTTCTGGTCATGTCTCTACTAATAAGCTTCTGAGTTGATTCAGGTGTGTTTGATTAGGAAAAGTTGGAAAATGTGTAGTGTTGGTGTGCCTCCAGGAACAGGGTTGGGAAAGACTGTTCTAGGTGATATATTTAAAGCATATCGCAGTATTTTCCCCAATTTTAATTACATTTTTGCCTTTAATCTGGAATAACCTAATTCTAAAGCTGTTTTATTCTACCCCAATAAATAAATAAAAATAATGTTTTAATTAAATGCAGATCTTTTGACCTTTCTATTTAAAGAATCCTAAAAACAAGTTATTTTTTTACATTAAAAAAAATTAACTGTTTTTGACTCTATATATATACACATACAATATCGATAGCGTTATTTATTTAGCAGCAAATCAGCATATTAGAATAATTTCTGAAGGATCATGTGACGATAAAAACTCAGTTTTGCCTTAAATAAAGTATTAAAACATAATTAAATAAAAATCTAAAGTGAATTTCTATCTTCACCGCAGCACCAGAGACTCAGAATAGCAACGCTGTTAGGTTTAATTATACATGTAATTTTTTTTGCCAGAAATTACAGAGGCAGATTTTCCAGCCTCCCACAGTGTTCAGCGCATAAATCTGACACCAAACAACACCCCACCCAGTTCAACACAAGTCTGAGCCTATTTTTCATTGACTTTTTAGGCAGCTTGCAATATTAGTCTTTTTTTTATCATAGTTCTCCTGTTCATTTTTTACAGCTGTGAGGGGCTGTACTTGTTTTCTTGGGTGGCTGATTGAAACACCTCAGCAGTAGATATATAGAGCTGATTGATGAACTGATGATGATGATGACAGCAGCTAATGGTCAAACAGCCAACAATCAATCATATTGTGGTTAAGATTTGCGTGTATAATGCAAATATAAGTTTGAAATGCAAATGTAAGTTCAGATTTAATATGTCAAAAGTAAAAACTAGGTCTGGAGTTGAATCCAGGGGGTCTGTTAAAAATACCCTGTTAAATAGACAGCCTTGTGTTTCATCATCTTTTGCCCTGTGGTGTCTGCTAATGAAGAGAGCTCCCGCTAACAATGACTAGCACAGTTGGCCTAATCAACATTTGTCTTACTCTTCCTCTATTCCCTGGTGGTCTGGTTTTCTCGTTATTGTAATCTTGAATTAGGCTTGGTAAATTGAGCTTTTAATTAGCGATGCCGGTATGAAAGTGTGAGAGTTGTGACCTTCTGTATGAATTACTGTGTAGTCGTTCTGAATAGGTGAATCCCTTTAAAACATTATCAGGTCATATATTATTTTTATATACATATTTGTGAGAGTATGTATGTGTACATATGTTTGTGTGTATATATATATGTGTGCTTGTGTGTGTGTGTGTGTGTGTATAAATAGATGGTGTGTATTGTCTCTTATGCTGACCAAGGCTGCATTTATTTAAACGAATGCAGTAAAAACAGTAATATTGTGAAATATTATTACTACATACAATAATTTAAGGTGTATTTATTCCTTTGATGCAAAGCTGAATTGTCAGCATCATTACTTCAGTCTCAGTGTGACATGAACCTTTAGAAATCATTGTAATATGCTGATTTACATTGAGAAATGAGAAACATTTCCTATTATTAATATTAAAAACAGTTATATTTATTTGAAATAAAATGGTTTATAGCATTTTAAAATTTTTTTATTCTTTATATTATTAAATAATATTTACTGATGCTTTCGGTCAATATAATTCACATTCTTGCTTAAAGTATAAATTGTTAAAAACTATTTACAGAACCTAAATTTAGCGCGGTATGGTAATTTTTCATATCGTCATATCGCAGACCTGTGAGAGCGCCGATACACGATATGATTGCGTATGGATGGGTGGGGGCAAGAGAGAGACTCTCTGTATTCATCACAGGCAATTTGGTGATTTTAAACCACGCGTACATGAGAGAGAAAGAGAGAGAGAGCGCACCTGGAAGCACCAATAACTGAAATACTATACGTTTAAACATTGAAAAACTGACATGTTAAATATAAAAATATTTTAAACAGCTAGTTCATATATTCGGAAAGTTTGCCGCTTTGGCGCATCCTCTCAGAAGTTATCAGTCTAAAAATCAGACACCGTGAAAATCAAAAGTAGAAGACCAACAATTTAACACTAAATATTGGAACTAAATGAACACGTTAAAGTATTTTCAGATAGCCGAAGTTTATATTTTTGGAGTAAAGTTAAATTAAACAGATAGTTGTATAAGTTACATCGCTCCAGACCCCGCATCCCACGACCAGCACTGTTTTAGATTGATAACTGCATATTTTATTATTATTATTATTATTATTATAACGATGATGAAGGACAAGCAACAAAATTTCTTAGTTAATGAGCTGCAAAATTAAACTAAATGCTGATTTTGTTTATGATCATTCATAGCTGTTAAACATGTCTCTTCTAGCACTAATAATTAGTAAATAAAGGTTTATCATCCTGCAGTTCAGTTTTGTTGTGGGTTTAATTTTAGAGTACGTTTTAAAAACGTTTCCGAGGAGGAGGAGCCTCATTTGTGTATGTGTGTGCAATTCGATAATGGTAGCCCAAGAATAATAGGCCACCTAACAATAATAATAATTTTATATTTTAATAGACGATACCATCGTCTATCGGCACAACCCTATTATAAACAATAATAAGTTATTAATAATTAATAAAAAATAAATTTTTCACAACGCAAAACATAAATTCATAATTCTTAATGGTCTTTAAAACTCTTTAAAAAAAAAAAATTATTCATTTAGATATCTTATGAGAATAAACTGATAGCTACACATTGACATGAGTACAGCGATATGTTTAAACACAGGTGCTTAGCAGCAGTAATAAAGCCCTCATTGTGCTGGTGTGTGAACCGAGTCGAAGGGACGCGTGACGGTAGTGTGTTTGCGGTGGGAGGGTCTTGAGTGGACAGCGGTCACTGTGGGTCTCCACCGCCCACTGTCTTTGTTCCTGAGACACGATGATTAACATACTTTAAATAATTGAGATTGTGATGCCTGCAGAGAGCTCTGTTATTGTCAGGCTAATATTAGCAGTGTTGAGAACGCTGCTTTACCCTTTTCGAATGGTAACTATCTGCATTCAAGCTTTTTAGATAATTAGGTTTTTTCTTACAGTCTGGACTCATATTTAGTGGACACAGACTGCAGCAGTCCCGTATATCTGATCTAAGACTTGAAAGGCTCTACTGTGTGCTATTTACGTTTTTAAAATCACTGCCGTGTGCAAAGTGACCCTGAGCTATATAAGTGTTCTGCATGAGCGATGCTTCTGCGTAAATAATGCATCGGCTTCATAAGGAGGCTCCGCCGTGTCTTTTCTGAAAAGCAGCGACTCACTGTTGCCCGGGAAGTGGCTTTGAAAGACACTGCAGTGTTTCTCTTGGCAGAAAGGTATTATGTTTGCTTCTCTGGTTTCATCATTGTATTTATAGCGTGGCATTGCTGAGTCACTGGCAAAGGCTTAGCGTTGAAAACGCACAAGGCTGTAGTGTGAGCTGCTGAAAGGAATCCGAACCATCCTGACGGATGACGGGGAAATGAAATCACACTCTTTGACTCGCTGTGTTTTGGTGATCTGGCTGTGTTTGGAAAGGGCACTCGTTCTCTAGAGACGTTCTGTCCCTTCATCTGTATTCTGCTGCAACCTCCATCTGGCTTGAGCTCTTAGGCCTACTTTAAAGGCACAGTTCACCCAAAAATGAACGTTTTGTCATCAGTTACTCCATACTTGTGTGACCTGTGACATGAAATAAGATAAACTTTATATGTTCTGCAGAAGAAGAAAAAAAACCAACAGAGGGTCAATAGAGTTGAAAACCGAGTAAACCTCTTTTAATGTATTTATTTGTGAAATTAGCCCATATCATCAATAACATACAGTAACTGTCGTGTTTTATCTCAAATCAAAAAGAGGAATCAGATTTTGCATTAAGAAAATGAAGTGATAATGTATGTTTTCCTAATTCTCATTTTCAGAAATCCTATTATCATTACTGTAATGAGAATATATCATGTGAACAGTGCATTGTAATATTTGTTGCACTCTCTATTGCTGTAATGCATTATTGAGAATCACCATTAAGAACAAATGGACATTTTAAAAACACAAAAGTGAAATGCATGATGCATTATGGGTAGGGCTGGGCAGTCAATCATATTTTATTTTCGGTTATCTCTTCCAATAATTGTGAATGTTGATGAAAGGTTTTTCAAAACGACAGGAGTGTAATACAGCTTTAATAGTTTTTTTAGAATGTGCGCCAATATTTCATATAGCAATAAATCTTATCTGTAATATTTAGAACCAGAATCATTAGATGACATTGAAAGACTGCTTTTGAGGGAACACAGTCCAGCAACATAATTCTAATTTCACAAGTTTGCACTTCCTTATGATAATAAATAATGCATGCTGTCCAGGGGGGTGAGCCCTAGAAGTTTAAACCTTAGCGAGGGTGAGCTCAGCGTCCGGCTCGAACCCTGCGTCCCCCCCGGGGCGGGAAGGTGTGGAAGAGAGATGCCTAACGAGATAAGGAAGGGAAAGAAGTGAGCTTATTTAAGAAGGCAGCTTATGAATTTGATTGGACGGAATGGAAATGGATTGATTGAGTAAAGCGGTGCCAGCCGTGGCTAATTGTCTTTTTTAGAATTTACTCATCTTTCAGACTTTTCTTCAAACCACTCGGTTTTAGCCATTTGTTACATTTTTACATAATTTTAAAAAATAAATAAAATTTCATAGGATCACTTATTCTTGTATATAATTTAATGAGTACTGAATAGTACGTAGATATTTTATTTGCATTTTAATAAAATGTATGTGAAATCACTTTTGTAAATTTAATTTAATGTGGTTATTTTATGTGTGTGTGTGTATATAATATGTATATATGTACATATATATAATATGCATTTGTTTATTGCTTATTTATTTATTATTATAAGGAAATCCACTGATAAAAATCTTTGACCCTAAATTGCAATTTTAATATTGTCCAAAATAATTATGATTTTGCCATAATCCAGTAGCCCTAATTATGCTAATGCCAACAGAAAATAGAATTCATTTTGACATGTTTTAATGAATGCCACTCATCTGCGTTTCTTAAAGGTTTTCCACATTATTAAAACCTTAAGTTTTTAAGTTTTTTTTTTTTGTAGTAATCAGTAGAATTCTGAATATGAATTACAGTTGCTATGTTAAAGTGTGACCGAAAGACTGAGTTCCTCATTGTTTTGGCTGTTTCTCGCAGGCAGCCGCTGATTATGTGAAGGCCCACCTGCCCGAGACCCTGAAACAGCAGCTGCAGGCCCAGGAGCGAGAAAAGAAAGACAGTCCTCTTTCCTACCCCGCCATCCTAGAGCAGCGCATTCTTTCTGTGGACCGGGACATGGTGGACAAGTTCTCTGCCACCCATGATGAAGCAGGTGAGCAGGGACGAGAGTGTGTTTTGGGCTGATCTCATCTCTGAGATTTAGTAAACAATGCTAAACCTTTCTTCTGTGTTCAGGCACAACATGTTTGATAGCCTTGTTGTCGGACCGTGAACTGACTGTGGCAAATGTCGGAGACTCTCGCGGCGTTCTCTGCGACAAGGACGGCAATGCGGTGGCCTTGTCACATGATCACAAGCCGTACCAGCTGAAAGAGCGCAAGAGGATCAAGAGAGCAGGTGAGTTTCCTTGGGTGAGCTGCTGTTCGACACGCACAAATAATACATGCTTCAGCATAAAAAAAATATTTCCTATTTATCAGTTAAATGATTAGAATTTAAGGGACTTGTAAAACATGCTGATGATTCAATACGTCTCTTAACTTGATGCTCACGTGAACTGATCAGATTGTGATACAAAATACTTTTTTTATTCACTTACACAGTATTTATATAACATCTCTTATTATTAAAATGTTATTTTTATCATATGAAATTACAAAACTTAAACAAGCCAATTAAATTACTACTTTTGTAACTGTAGTACTATTTATTTAATAATAATATTTTAATGTTTGTTAGTTGTCATGTTATTTATTAAATAATATTTATAATATTATAAGGGACGCAAACTTGTAAGGTTTGGTAGAATATTATTATATTTTTTTGTTATCATTATTACTTCCGCAACAATAGGATTAATACTACAGTAATATTTTATTTATTTATTTATTATTTATTTATTTTTCATATTTATTTTTTGGTGTTTTTAAACTATTTTAAAAGGTTATAATTATTTTCATTATTATTTAAAAAAATTCCACATTTGTAAAACCCATTAACCTCATAGCATTATTTTTGTATTTGTTTAAATGCATTCATGCCACCTCTCAACACTCTGAATAAATACACCGACGTTTTGTCCTTAATGTAGCTTTTTTTTAAAGTTTATTTACAAAAAAATGTAATGTTTAATCAAAATATTTCTTTATTTCTTTTCTCTGCCCAAACTGATGTAAGACAGTTGGTGATTTATTGCATCAATTAATTTAAACATTGTGTAATTATATTGAAACTCGTCTCATCCCTGGAGTATGTTTGGGCAATTATGATTTACATTTTTAAATGCATATTTACAAACCTTCAAATAGGGAAGTCAATATAAAAATGTGTTTTTAATATCAGTCTAACACCATTGGTTAGTCAGTGGGCATTATTAAACTTTTTAGTTAATTGTCAGTGATTGGGCCTTCTGTTATTGTAAGATTGGCTTTCTGGCCGTTCGAGATTCACTTTTGAATATAACACGTCTCTGTGATCTCATCCATCAGGTGGCTTCATTAGTTTCAACGGCTCTTGGCGTGTGCAGGGCATCCTGGCCATGTCTCGCTCACTCGGCGACTACCCTCTCAAGAACTTGAATGTGGTCATCCCAGACCCAGACATCTTGACCTTTGACCTGGACAAGCTCCAGCCAGAGTTTATGATCCTCGCCTCTGACGGTCTGTGGGACGCGTTCAGCAACGAGGAGGCCGTGCGCTTTGTGCGAGAACGCTTGGATGAGCCGCACTTCGGCGCCAAGAGCATTGTGCTGCAGTCTTTCTACCGCGGCTGTCCCGACAACATCACTGTCATGGTGGTGAAGTTCAAGAGTAGCTCTGGGAGCAAAACTGGAGAGTAGTGGGCCTCAACCAATAAACGGCCTCCAATGTCTTTCCATTAATGCATATTGCCAGAGGCTAGACGGTGTAATATAAAAGGCTGAACATTTTTCTCTCAATTACAATTAACTGTACAGACACACATATGCATGTGCAACACGTGCATTCCCAGATTTTTTTGTTTTGTTTTTGGTGTGTGCCAAATGGACACTTGATGGAAATTTTATTCTGTAATTACTCCTTTTTCAGTTCATTACTCTGTAAAGATGATGTATCCTGGCCTTCCTTAATCAGAGCAATATTATTTGGGAAACAGCAGTTGGCATAAATGGTAGAAGGACGTTTATTGCCTTCAGGAGACATGCAGAAATATCATCATTTTATTACTTTTTGTTTGTTTCTTTTTCTTGTTTTTGTGAATTAGGAGCTGATGAAACCATATGCGACTCTTGAATCTGGATGTGCATGATCCATTCATATCAATTCAGGGCATTAATGCCTATTTACACTGGTGCTGCTCATCAGTTAGTTTAAATGAGGGTGAAATAAGATTGTTAGATTAAGAATGTTACACTTTAAAGACAATTCATAATAGGTCTATGTCCCATTCTTTCTCTGAGGTTATAGTCATTCCTGCTCGTACAAGTCATTGTTTTAACGGTTATATGAATACAGAAGTGGCTGGAATGAAGGTAGAATGTAATGTAATTATTTTGTGGAGACTTTTGAAGTAATACTGGCAAGCTGTCCTCCAACTTTCCTCCTGGTTTTACTGATCAAATTGGCACCAGCCCCAATTTACACAAAGTTTTAATCAACGTGTGAAATGTGAGAATAAAGCGATAAATAAACCTAACACATCAAAGCTGATATTGCTTGTCTTTGCTTTCCCTGATAAAAGTTTCATATCCTCATGATTTAATTTTATTTTTTTAATTAAAAAACTTTTCCATAAAAATATGCAAAAAAAATAAGTAAATCTTACTTCAGTAAATTCTTACTTCATCTGTATATATCTTGTACAGACAATGCTCAATTACTTTAAATATTAAGCTGTTGTATTTATCCTATATATCCATTTAAATAAAAACAAAGTATTTTAAACAGGTTTATGATTTATATAGGTTTGTGTAAATTTGAAAACAGACATTATCTTCATAATTTTATTATATCAGTATCACAATATGGTATACCAGATAGGTCATTGTAAAAAAAAAAAAAAAGCCAAGACAAAACACCAACTATAGAAAAAGATGGTCAGGCCTGGGGGAAACTAAGCTGGTTTATTGATTTCAGGCTAGTTTAAGCTGGTTCAGCTTGACCATCTGAAACTACGCTATCTCCTCTAAAACTAGTAGAAACAGTTATTGATCTTGCGTGTGATCACACATATTGTGAGGCAAATAATAAGCATATGAGGCTTTGCTGTTTGCATTCTTCCAGACTGACATATTTCCACAGGTCCAGCGGCAGTAACCTTACACTGCAGCGCCCTGTCCGTGTTTTAACACACCGAGCTTTAACGGTGACACGCTGCCGGATCGTGACAACCCATGCCAGGTGTAAAGCCCCAGAATAGCACCAGCAGCATTGTTGAGTCCAGTAGACTATTAAAGCCCGTTGTGCCTTTTGGCACTGAGTAAGCTTTCTATAAATCTGCCCTTACACACTCTTACTGGATCTGACGCCCAGTAGTTCAGTCGTCGTTGCGTATAAATGTGCGTTTGAGCTCGGTGTTGGCACGGAGTTTACGAGACACCCAGGTACATTTCAAGGATTTTTCCGCGTGCAAAAAATGGGTCAGTGTAGTTCAAGGACAACCGAGCAGTTTAACGAGTTCTCATCACTTACAACTATAAAGTTGTGTGAAAAACGCACCCCCGGCATCTCTCAAGGGAAATGGCGAGCGGACGTCTCTCAGAACGAAGCGGCGGCGGAGAGACGGCGCCGCGGCGGCGGGACTCATGACGACTGCTCGGGACTCGTCTTTGTGGCTGATCCGACTGGTGGGGTGTGGATTGACGAAACTCTCGGAAGGCAAAGGTGAACTTGTGGATGTGAAGTTTGGGTCGTTGTTTTTCTTGTTTTTCCCTGAAATCCATCCTGAGGTTTCCAAACTTGGCGACAATGTCAACAAACCAGTGCTGGACCGTATCTGCAAAAGGATGGAGATGGGACGTCTGAGAGGCACATTATACTTTTTGATTGGCTGAAATGGAAACAGATTTTTTTCCAAGACATTTATTGTCCTTTATTAGACATTTATGATATCATACTGCCTGGTCATGGACACACATGTCATGTGGTCAGCTGATAAATGTAATGGGAAGCTTATGATTGATTTCTTTGAACATATCTCAGGACAACAGTCTTAACTGAGGACTTGTTATCTATTTATTAGTCTTGCAAGGGTTCAATTTTCTAGATCCTACTTCATGTGTCAAATGACATTCTTTAGTTTCTTTAGGATCTTTTTAAACATGTGAATCCATTTTTATTTAGTTTTAATATTTTGTTTACATTTGTACATTATTGAAGACATGAGAGATAACTCCGTTCCAGGCATTCTTCATTTGGGAGGTGTCCTGTGATACTTTGACCCATTAATCATAAAGCACTATGTTGATAAGCTACAGTAGATATAATACATCACTGAGTAATACAGGCACCATCTTGAGTAAACTCACATTTGTTGAGAGAACACCGTGAGAAGCTTTGTTGTTTGTGAACACCTGACATATACAATGGGCCATTCAGGATCCAGACACAAACCTGAAGCCCGTATCCTCCTTTTAGGGCTCGATGGAGCTGGAAAATCAACACTTCTTTACAAACTGAAGTACAATGAGGACTTCCACACAGTTCCTACAATTGGATTCAATGTAGAAATGATCGAAGCGAAGAAGAACAGGGACAAAGTCACCTTGACCGTGTGGGATGTTGGAGGGCAAGCCAAGATGCGAGTGCACTGGAGGAATTTTTACCAGGACACAGCTGGAATTGTGTTCGTCGTTGACACTTCTGATATTAAGCGCCTGGACGAGGCCAAGAGCGTGCTGGAACAGACCTTAAAGAGCGACCACCTCAGGGGACTCCCGGTGGTGGTTCTAGCCAACAAGCAAGATATTGTACAAGCTGCAACGGTAACGGAGATCACAGAGCAGTTTAACCTGAGAAAGAGCTGCAGTGATCGAGACTGGTTCATTCAGCCGTGTTCTGCGCTGACTGGAGCGGGTCTGGTGGACGGCTTCAGACGAATGGCACACCTGGTGAAAAAGACACCTGAAGACAATAACATCAAAGAGACTGTGAAGTATATAACATCAAAATCGGTCATGTCAATGAAGAAATAGCACACAGGGTAACTTATTAACTACTTTTTATGGAAGGTTATGTATACAATGCTACTAAATGTGGATAGTTTAGAACATGTGAACTGAGTGAAACATTAAGTACTGAAAGACACCAAAAGTTACTTGAGTTATGAATTATTCTTAGATGCATTAATAGAACCAAGATAAATCTTTAATTCTGTAATGAAATGAGTGCCTAAAACGTGATTATAGAAATAAATATTAGCTCATACAAGTTGTTTAGAATCATGTAAAGGAATGAGAAGTTGAATTATAAAGAAACAAAAGGGTCTAAATGTTACTTTTAATTATTTAACATGCTTTAAGTACCTATATTTTTATTTAAATTTACAATTTTTACCTTTGTTGTAAAACACTTGATTATTTTATATTTTTTAAGGTTGTGCAAGTGATCTCTGAACTAAAGAGAAATCAAAAGGAACCATAAAAAGGTGCCAAATGTTACTTTACATTGTTCATGAATATATTAATATGTCAGAAAATGAAGAACATGGATGTGCAATTTCTTTAAAATCAAACAAACTTTGATTGAGATGTATTTTAATGCATGGTGTCCACAGCATCTACAGTAATGGCAAGGACCAAGATGAGAGGTTTTAAAACTTTATATATTAGTTTTGTTTTTGTATTTTTAAATAGAAAGGGTCACTTTGTCAGTTTCCATTTCCCCCACCCCTTGTGCCTATTTTCTTTCTGCGGAGAGTCACTGTTCATCCCCACTCCCGTCTTCCGGACCAAAGAAATCAGAAGCCTTAAGGATCAGGCTCTTCTTTAATGGACTGAAGCTTTCAGGCTCTTTATCGGTTTCAAACTCCATTTCATCAATCACAGGAACGGTCTTGGTCGTGTTGAATAAGAGCGTCAGCTCCTCAGCAGTAGATTCTGACGAGACCTCAGCTGGGCCGGACTGTGGGAACCCAGTTGATTGGGTGCTGTTTTCTTGCTTTGGGATCAGTTGCAAAGGACCCAATGTGGCAATCTCGCCCCAGTCTGTTATAAAAAGCAGAAAGGTGCCACATAACTTGAATAAGTAAGAACAGTTGAAGAGTGGGACATAAAAAATGTGAAAACCTTTGTTGTGGTCTGTTCCTCTCTTCGACACACCGTAGGCAAACTGCCTTGAACGCATGAGCGCTTTGAAGGGTTCCAATGACTGACCAGGCCTCACATTATAGAAACCAGCCGATCTTGGTTGCGGGGCCAAATAAGGCTGCTTGACAGGAGGGGCTAGTGTGATGCGGAAAGGCTGGATTGGTTCAGGCTCTGCCGCACCTTGTCTGGATGGCTCACAGGTGTTACACACCTCATCACTTCCATCCACAGACTGCCACCTGCAACGTCCACAGGGATCTTACATAAAGATACAGGATTGACGGATACATAAACTTGATAGAAGCCAGTCATTACCTTTCGTCAATAAAAGAACATGCTCGATTCTGAGGGCTCACAGGATACGCAGCAGGGATAGCTTTTAAGTAACAGGAGATGAATACCTATTTCAAATAAAACCAGGAGGCATTAGACTATACAAATTCAACCAAAAGTTGCCATTTATGGTCTGAAAACACTAGGCGTCACACTTTCCACTTGGTAAATGGTAACAAGAAAAAAATTGGGCATCATACACTAAAAGTCTGGTAGCTTAATCCTCAATTGTTTAAAGTCACTCCAAGCATCTCGGGCAGAAACATGCACCTTGTTAATAGATGCAGGATAAACTAAAGGGTTAAATAAGCTTGAAACAGCAAATGTCGGATAACCCAGAGCTAGATGAAATCAAAGTCTGAGGCTTAACACAACAACAACGGTCCCTCTAAGAGGTCAAATACTGTACACACAGTCTTTGACAATCTTTATTATTAGGTGAACAAACATTTCAATTAACCTTAATATCTGCTCACCAAGTTGCTTGTCAATTGGTAGAATCTGAAGGCATTCAGTTGCAGGTTTAATTTGTTGCCTTGGCTCCTCGGCAAGAACTTGGAGCGAGAATACAAACTCCTACTGTCTGCAAGACACCTAAAAGCAGTCTACATGATTAGAGCGTCCTTTACAGAAGTCCAAAATGCTGAATTCAAGTGTACAAACAAGCTAGCAGAGTGTTTTTAACTGTGCCAAGACAAGTAAACAGGTCGTGCATAACGCTTTCAACATCCTGTTGGATGCACATATTCATTTTTACGACAGGACCAGCCTGGTGCGGCATGAAACTGGATATTTTAGGACCAGAGTTTAAGTCTAATAGATGCAGTAATCAGTTGGAGTCTGATGAATGGACAAAACTCACCCATTAGAATCCACAAAAGAATATTTGATGTCACTAGGAACCACGCCATAAGTTGGTGTAGCCACACACCAGTCAATAAACAAGAGGAGGGGGAAATGATTGGCCAGGATAACCGATGCTTGGAGGTTTATTACATCTCCAAGGAAATAGATGTTTGAGCCCCTCTCATGCTGCCAGTCATCTTCAAAATAGTATAAAGAATCAGTCAAGTAATTCTGAAGCAGAATGTGGTGAATTTAAATACTACACCATTCATCAGTCGGAGGGTGAAGTCTAGATGATCTGTGGCTGAAATAGCGGAAACAAATGGGATCCAAGTGGGTGCCACTGCTGCACTGTCAACGCTGTACCGCCTTAAGACGTAAAACAAGACTTAATAAAAGCTAAAATAAATTCAATTAAATTCTAAGTTTGTCAGCGTACCTCTGGTATTGGCACTGAACAGGTATAACTGCACCTTCCTGGCGAAGTACACCATCAGAAGATGGTAGAGGAGAGTACACAATGGCATTCGAGTATATTAGGGCGTCTCCGGTGACCTGAAAGCACAAAATTAAACACTACATGAACTATTTACCAATGGTTTACAAATTTCAGTCAACAGTGGTTCCCTACAAGTCTTCCAGTCAGACTGAAGCAAAACTTAAAGAGCAGAAGCCAGTAGAAACAGTGCATTTTTCAGCAGAACACCCATTTGTAAAAGATTTTCTGAAGAACTCACAGATAGTTTGGTTCCACAATCACTGAAATGAGCAAATATGGTTAACTGGGATTCTCCCGTTTGCACGGCTCCACATGATGCTGCAGACACTTTGTTGAGCTGCGATGGCGAACCCAGCCACAGCTCCTCAGCATGGACTGGAAACCCCGACGCAAACAGGTTTATGTTCATCGCGACCTCTATCGCTTCTTCGTGGCAGAACACGGACACTGTTTTCTGACGCCGTTGTGGAACTGGGTCGTTTATTTTAGGCGGAATCGCGGCCTGATACTGACCGCTCAACAGCTGCTGGCTTGACAAAGACCCTGCTTGCTGGTATTTACTAGCAGGATAACATTCAGTGAGTTGGGGCGTCATAACAAAGACAACAATACGCCATATTAATGTGCCAGTCAGCCACATCTCGCAAGCTAAATAATTATATAGTCTAATAAATATAAAAACCGGGTTATCGAGCATGCAGATATTACACAACGTAGGTCGCCGTTTTTTAAACACGGACTAATGAAACATTCTTATTTTTTTTATAAATTAACTGCCTAATTACTAACCCAAACCACATACACCTGATTTCTATTCTTTCAAGCCAATTAGGTCACATAAAATTATGTAGAAGCAATGACGTTGTTGCGCCTTTGCGTTCGATATGGGGTTATTTAAAATATTTTAGAACGTTTTGGTACATCTTAAATTTATTTAGATTCTTTGAACTTCAAATGCAGTGCAACTAATATTCTTTTAAATGTTCATTTTTAAATAAAGACTCGATTTTTTAATGATGTTTTATTGTTAGCTTTGTTTTGTCTAATCAAATAAAGCAACTGCAGTTTGATCGAGATTAGGCTAATTGGAATGCATAATGAAAATATGCAAATTAATCTTCAAATATACCATGTAAAACCCAAATATAACAAAATAGCATTCGTAATTGTTAAACTACAATACATTAAAAATGTAAATAATTCTAGGTGGATTAATACATGTCACACTGCTTGAATAAAAACTAAGTGTAAAGAAATACCACAACATATTTTGTTATATAAGGTAGTCCAGTATATAAAATTATGTTCCTAGTTCAAGATGTTACTGTGATAAAACTCTAGCTTCTGTTCTGCTTATAAAGTTTGTAATATATCCTCTGCAATTCTTTACTGCAAGCATAAAAACAACAGAGACATGTAGAAATCAATGTTTTATTTTGGGTTATAAAAAGTCTAAGGCAGAGAAGATAGAGAAATAGACTACAATGTTAAAAAGGCACAATAAATTACTAAGTTTCCTCTGCTGTGCCACACAACGATACAAAAGCCTTCCCTCCACAAAACTGGAGCATTGTTTCTCACTCATTAAGGCAGACTTTTAGTTTGAGGCCTTCAAACAAAAATCTGAGGGCTGTGAGAAGGAGACTCAAGCTGAGACGTTAAACAAAGTTCTTCTAAAATGAAAATGGACCAATACACATAAAGCAGCCAGAGCGGCAAATCCTTTCAGTTCTTGTTTTTGTGTTTATGGCATGAGGTATTAACTGGCAAGACGACAGCTTCGTGCTGCTGCTTTTTCAATTACACATCATGGCAGTGGTTATCTTTTTCCCAGCAGAAACATCACAGGAACAGGAAAAAGCCTGAGAAGACAAATTTGAATTGTTAGTTTCAGTTTTGTACTGTTTAGCTTTTAACCAAATGCCAAACTCGTTCTTACCAATGGCACGGACCCTCACAAGAAGGAGCAAACCTTCTGTGTCCTGAAGGGGTTGGTGCTTGAAGACACACCGGTCAGCAGAGGATCTTGTAGGGCGTTCTGAATGCAGAACTGCTGAAGCTCTGCAGCCGCCTGAGAGACCTACATATCCCAAAAACAAATCACATCATCTCACAAATGTCTTAGAAATAGAAATATAACATGGGTTATATACTAAGTACATAGCCATAGTAACAGACACATACATATATTGGAAAATAGGTGTAATATCAGAGCAGCGTGTATTTCTTGTCTACTATAAAGAAGGGAGGGTCAACATAAACTAACCTACTCGTTCCAGCTAGCTTAGCCATACACACTTCTTTTACTGGAATCTACATAAAGCTCAGTTCGTTTAATTGATGTTAATATTACTTCACTAAGTTACAATATAAAATGATTTTTATAACACAACTGAGAAGGCTCTGAAACAAAGCTAACGGGCTACAGGTCCACGCCCAAGCTCAACCCGGCGGCTAACTCACTAGCTTTAGTTTCCTCACGAGATTAAACCGCTAAAAAGAAACTAACCTTTACTCTGTTGATGTTTGCTTCGAAGCGCAACTGCTGAACGATTTTCTTCATCGCTACGATGTTTGATGAGCTCGACATGGTGTCTGATATATCTAATCGATGTGCAATAGCGAAGACAAAAAAAAAAGTTGTGAGCAGTTTCCTGTCCGGAAGTACACGAGTCCAACGATTCTCTTTGCGTAACCTACTACGGCGAAGGCTTCCCTCATAAATATCAAGAAGGTTCCTGCAAGTAACCGCTAGCTTAGCTTAATTAATATTCATAAGGTAAGCATTCAGCGGAGTTTGATTGGGTCGTACGTCAGCCGCCGTACAACGCCCGCTTGCCTGCGTTAGCCAATCAGTTGAGGGTACTGGGTAAAGGTAATTAATATTCATAACCTAGTAGAAAAGCAAATAAGAATCGATTTGATGTCATAATCAGAACGTGCAACCTTTATGTATATTGTGTATATTTTTTCTGACCTATAATAGAGTATTTTTTAATATAGATCAGTAATATTTTCTCGTTTTTGCTTCTTTATTGATAATATGATAGTTAATGATTCTGTGTATGAACTACAATGCTATTTAGAATCCTGAATTACTTCTCACTATTCATTATTATGGAAACAAGACAGTCCAATAAAACGCGTCCTAGACTGTTGTCTTAATTAGATTGGTTTATAAATTTGCAAAGCACGACTGATTGGCAGAGCTTTCAAAACAAATTTCCCCACAGCAACCTTAGAAGTACTATATCCCATTTCCTGTAAAAACTCTTCACCTGAGAGATTTCATTTGTTTCACGATCACGATATTCCAGTTTTTATTCCACGTTTTCTCTAAATTGATATTGTCTTCACGATGTTTTTCTATCCTATTGTGCTCAATCATAGGACCGGGTGCTTTGCCACGATTTGGTAAGTTCTCGTTTCTTTCTTTTGAGTTTTGAGACCATGAAGGAGTGCTTATTTTCACATCGGGAAAAATCCATCATTAGGATCTGACCATTTTTAAAAGTAGCCCATGCATTAAAACTCATGCGTAACTATTAAAATCTAACGAAATATATACTTTTCAGGTTGGCTGCCACTAAAGGACGAAAGATCAGCCGGAGAGATCTGCTCAGAGTCAATGTCCAGCGCACATGGTGTGTATCCTTTCTGTGCAATGAATGAAAAACCATGCCAAATTTAAACAGTTGATACGATCATACATATTGGGTTCATTTTTGGGAGTTAGGGGTGATAATAATGTTTTTTTTTTCTTTAATGAAATAAAAAGTAATTATTATTTATAATAATAAAACATTATTATTTTGCATCAAACAATAAATATAGAATAGATAGAGCCTGTACAGGAATACCATTTAATCAAATCTGCATGTAAAGATTTACAAACTAAATAAATATTAAAATAATTAAAATGCAAATTAAAAAAAAGGGACGTTCTACACCAGAATAAATATCATAACATTTAAAAAATCTCTCACTTTCTCATTTGTAATCAAGAGAATTAAATGATCCAGAGAATTTGCTTATAAATAAAAAATATTTAAGTAGTAGCCTATTTAGTAGTAAAAATCTGAATCTCTGAACTGAAATGATCTGGAAAAATCTAAGTGTTAACCTATATGAATATATTCCAAACGTTCCAAATGGATCTGGAAGGATTGTCAACATCCATATATTTTGCCACAATACCATTTTCAGCATATATTTTGAATATGGTCTTAAAATGAACTTGTTTTATCTTAAGCAACACATTAATGGAGTTCTCGATGTGCTTCACAGCTGTGACATCATGGATTACGTGTTGGTCAGTGTCCCGCCCCCTGTACCAGGATTGCCCCGCCCACGTTTCTCCCTGTACCTGTCCTCTCAGCTGCAGTATGGAGTGGTGCTTGTCTACCACAGGCAGTGTGAATTTCTGTTAGGTCGGTGTGCTAAAACCTGAGGACGAATTATCATTATGGGAAATTTGTTTGGTAAAAAATTATTTTACAAGGTTATCAGTGAAATACATGTTTGGCTTGATTTGCCAAAGATTGATTTAGTAGGATGAAGGCATGTAACAAAAGAAAGTTTTAGCTGTTTCGACTGCATCTTTGCTCTACAAAGTGCATTACAATGCAGTCTCTGATAAGGATCATGAAATCTATATCATTTTGAGATTTTAATGTGTATATTAAATGTGTTTGTTTATGATGTGTTCTCAGAGGACACTCAGGGGGCAATAGGGAGATTGCTCCGTCTTAACATGAAGTCCAACATTGATATGAAGGATGAAGAAACCAGGTCAGGCATTTGTTTCTTATTATGACCATGCATTATATTATAATAGAGATTAATGGAACCCTTTTATGTTTTCTTGTCTTTATGATAATAATTTCTGATAAACATTTTACTCCTTTAGTTTAAACAATGATCTTTTTATATACTATTTTAAAATATTTCTATGTGTTTATTTAGCAGGGACAGTGTACAAATGTGACCCTGGAAAACAAAACCAGTCTTAAGTGTTAATTTTGCGAAATTGAGATTTATACATGATCTGAAAGCTGAATAAATAAGCTTTCCATTGATGTATGTATTTGTTAGGATATGGCAATATTTGACAGAGATATAACTATATGAAAATCTGGAATCTGAGGGTACAGAAAATCTAAATGTTGAGAAAATCATGTTTAAAGTTGTTTAAATTAGATCTTATCAATGCAAATTACTAATTAAACATTAGGTTTTAATATATTTTTAGTAGGAAATTGACTACTGAATATTTTCATGGAATATGATCTTTACATACTATCCTAAGTATTTTTGGCAAAATAAAAAAATCTATAATTTTGACCCATACTATGTATTTTTGGCTATTGCTACAAATATACCCCAGCGACTTAAGACTGGTTTTGTGGTCCAGGGTCACATATATTAAACAATATGACCGAATATGCCATCAGTAGTCGTTGTACAGAATGTTACAAAAAATTACAAAAAACCCTCAAATTTGCATTTCATGCTATTTTTTAGATTTGCACAAGCAACATTGAGAAAATAGTATTTCTAACCCATTTTGGCACTTTTACAAATGATTCAGATTTAATTTCCAAAAAATACTTTTTTTTTCCCAAAACAGGACAAGGAGGACAGAAATAGGTTCTCCTGTCATATAGTGCTGAAGTGTAGTTATATACTGGCTATGAGTGAAATGACAAAAAAAGGCTTTTAAGTAAATTGAATTCAGAATGTTAGGTTAGAGCAACAGGATGTAAAATAAAATAAAACAGTGGCTTGGAGAGGCACTTAGAGAGCTTGAAACACATAAAATGTCTCACATTTACAGTTCCTCACCTTTTTTCTTCCTTCTCAGGCAGAGCCACATGATCCCAGATGCTGCTGAACTATTTGAAGAAACAAAGGGAGCGAGGGATCCATTCTTCGGCATCATGGAGACTGGTTACGGCCTGCCCAGTCCAAGCAGCCTTTTTAAGGTAGATGCAACTCAGAATTCCCAAGACAAATTTCTGTTTATCAGTAAATGTTTCTTGAGCAGCAATCCCTGAGGATTGGACTACTCCTGATCTTTTATCATTATTAAACACTGAATTATCTGAGCTAAGAATGGCTTTTCTCAGTCACGTGTATCTTTCTCACTCTGGCTCAGAGAATAGAAGAAGCCTTACCTGAGCAAGTCCCGCCCCCTAGAGAACCAACACCACCTTCAGACGGTAATCACTTATTAGTTCACTAAAATGTGATCCGTTGCCCTAGCAGCGCACATTTTTAAAATATCCATTGTCAAATGACACCATGGGGATTCACACCATTAAAAAAAAGTAATAAAGAAAGGAGAAGACAGAAATATAGAAATGTACATTTTGTGTGCTGTAGGCATCACGGCCAGCCAAGAGTCCATCACCATGACAGAAAGAGAGCCAGTCGCCATCCCTGATCCAGAGGTACACACTCCGTCTCCATATCATCGCTGTTTTAAATCCAGCTGTGTGTATCCTGAATGCTGTTTCTCTCATCCCTCAGTTTGAAGGAGCAGATCTGCAGGAGTCTGACATGATTGATCTACTGCTGGAGCAGCCCGATCACTTTCTCGGGCGTGAGTGTTCTCATTCACACCCGTAATTATGTGCATTGATCCAGATCCAGATCCAGATTACACATGCACAAAATTATTGAACAAATAACACAAAACATGCCATGCCAGTTCATATATCGTTATTTAAAATGATTATATTATGTTTGCATTGTGACATTATTTCTTTAATGACAATTAAGCGCATTCTTTAAATGAAAGAATATTATTTATTATTCTAGATTGATCTGTCTGTCATCCATCGGTAGCACTTTACTTGAAATGGTGTGAATAAGACTGACACGACATACATCATGAATATGTAGGAGGTTTTATGCATATTTATGGAAACTCTTAATGTTTTAAGTGTCATTCGCTCAGTTATATCATGTTTAATGCAAGGATGACATTGTTCGAGATGCCTTTGTTACAACAACCTTACACTAACCAATACATCATAACCTGTCAGTGTCTGTCACGACAGCTTGACATTGGTGTGGAAGGATCTACATCTAGGGGGGGGAAATTGGTAGGTTTAGGGGTTTGTTTGTTTAATTTATTTGATATGTCAAGTTGTCATGACATAGACACTGACAGGTTAGGATGTAGTGGTTTATGTCAAGTTGTGTCAACAAAAGCATCTCAAACAATGCCATCTTTGCATTAAAAATGACACTTAATGACAGTTGTCATAAACATGCATAAACCTCCTTTATATTCATGATTTATGTCATGCCATGATTATGAAGCTGTCATGTCACCCCTACAAGTAAAGTGTCACCAATAGCCATTGACTTCTATAGCATTTTTTTCATGCAAGTCATGCAATGGAAAGGACATGACATGTGTTTTCATTAGTTTCAGCCTTTTTTGTCATGTTGTGTCTTGTTTGATGTCATGGAGATTTTGTAAAATGAGTCTCAAGTTTGAGTGGTGCTTGGTTTTTGCAGGTGATGATGAGAGGCAGCTGGAGATAGACAGGGAAAGAGAGCAAACAGAGACAGAAGAGGACAGAGAGCACAGGATACCTGATGAAAGAGAGCAGGAGAGAGCAGCACTTGAGCGAGAGGCAGCCAGAGATCTGACAACATCAGTCTCTTTAGATCTGTACGTTTAGACAGTCACACTCAGACTTAAGCTTTCAGTAAACAAACGATACGAAATATTTACTTTGAAGGCTTAAGAGTCCCAGTGAAAATCTGGAATCTGGAATCTCTTTCTTTAGTGTTCATCTCTGTTGAAAACCAGCTGCTTAGGTATGTTTTGAGGCATGGATACAGGTTTGAGCCGGTTTAAGCTGGTCCGGAGCTGGTCTTGATCTGGTCCTAAGCTACTAGCTCCTTCTCAGGAACAGCTTAGGACCAGCACATAAGCAGCTTAACCAGCTAAATACCAACTTTAACCAGCAGCCATGCTTCAAAACATACCTAACCATCATACATTTACATCAAACAGGGATAATTAATCATATTTTAAAAGTGATAAAGATTTCCGCTTTTCTGAAAAATATTTATATTTTTGCATTTAAATATATATATATATATATATATATATATATGCATATAATATGAAAAAATAATATACATTTATAGAATTATAATATACAATTATAATATTAAATAATAATATAATAATAAATAGTAATAATATTAAATGTTTTCTAAAATATATGCTTTATATATGTATATTTATACACAGTGCACACACATATATTATATAAACAAAAACTTTTGGATCCAAGTTATGGCAACTATTGTTTTATGAACAATGAAGGAGTTATATGAAATTCAGTTTGATTTTTTTTAAAGTCGTCAATAGATGAAAATAATTTACTGCAAAGCCACCAAAAGCAATCAGACGTGGGTTGCCAGATGTCAAGTGCTTAAATCCCCCAATCATGACTATTCCCTTATCCTCCTACGTAGAGACTTTGATGATTTGTCATACTGGCAAACATGTATACTTGATCTACAAATCTGCAAGAAAACCTTCTCAGTGAGAAACTAACAAATCCAAACATGAATTTAGATTATGATGTATGTTATGATCATCCAGGGCACAGGTCACTGGCGCATCAAGCCAGGAAGCTGTCCTGCTGCCTGAAGAGGACCTGGGGCTGCCCATGGAAATGCCTGTGTTAGAAGAAAGAGAAAAGACCCCGGTATCTGTTTCTATACCTATACCGTCACCTCCGCCCGGCGAAGAGAAAATGGGTGTTGAACCCAGAGAAGAGAGGGCAGTGAGAGAGTGGAGCCCTGATCTTGAGGTGTGTTATGTTTTGAGATCAGTCTTCATTCTGCATCGAAGCATTCAACACATGTGTCGTCAAGCTCCGTGTGTCCCTCTGTCAGCCTGCTGTAGTGAGGCCTGAATCCCCTAGAGAGAAGAGGAAGAGGAGGAGACAGCTGCTCTTCATCGACAAAAACACTCAGATCTCTCAAGAGGAAATGAGGGCCCGGATTGATGACGTGGAGACTGACACCAGGCCTTTGGTAAGTCTAGAGGGTTCACAGTCTTCAAGTTAGCATTATATTGTGTGTGAAAGTGGTTGAATTGTGTTTTTCCCCTCCAAGGTGTCACTTGTCAAACCACCGTTTGAGAAGAAGGGTGCTAAAGAACTGCTCGAGAACCCTTGCATGAGTAAGTTGGTCGTATTTCAGTCTGAACTGATAATAAAATACACTTGTAATTTGCAAAGAGCCTTAAAAGAGTAAAAAGATGTCTTTTCTTTTAAATAAATGCTGCTCTTTTTAATTTTCTCTTGTTTTCTACTATTTATTATATATCAGATCTTAAAAAAAAGGAACACAGTAATAATTTAATAATGCAGCTTTGTTGAGCAGAAGAGACTTAAACAACGAATGTACTGGAAGTATTTATACTGTATATACACAAATCAATTTTTACATTTAACTTTTTACGCTTCAAAGAATCCTGAAAAAAGTATCGCAGTTTCCAAAAACATATTTGCCATCACAACTGCCTATTAATTAGAATTAATAATCAGTGTATTAAATGATTTCTGAAGCATCATGTGATACTTTAGACTAGAGTTATGGCTGATGGAAATTCAGCTTTGCATCACAGAAATAAATTATGTTTTAAAGTGTATTAAAATAGAAACCCTTATTTTATATTGTAACAACATTTTGCAAGATTAATGTTTTTTACTGTATTTTTAATCAAATAATTACAGCCTTGATGAGCATAAAGAGACTTCTGGTAGGGTATATACTGTACATGCATATGAAAGGAAAAATATAATAAATATTACACATCAAAATAAAAGTTTAATTTCCATGCTATTATTTCATGACAGTTTCCATAATATTCACAGAAGCATCCTGTGCCTTACCCCTTCATACAGTCCAGAGTTAAAGCTGAAGGTCATGTTATTGACAGTGAAGTGTTATGCTTACACAGGCCTTCCGCCTGAAATCCTTGCGCTATGGAAACAGGCCGCGGTCCTGAGGCCCATCCCACCGTCCCGGCAGCGCAGGGAGGTTCCTGTAGCTGAGGAGACACCAGAGAGAGAGCAGGAGAGACCAGAACCAGGACAGAGAGAGGAGGAGAGAGAGCTCAGCTCAAAAGAGGTCATAACATGTGTCCCACTGAGAAATAACTAGTCCCATACAGACATGATTAATGCCATCAAGATCAACAAACTAAACCTTTTTGACCCGAAATGTTTACTTGAAGTCCTCTTGAGTTTTTATGGTCAAAGTGTGACCATAATAGGCATACATGTCTTGGAATTGCATTCATGTCTTGGAATTGCATATAAAATTATTTTTTAGTTTACATGAATGAAATAAGTACCAATTGGTACCAATAAGCAGAATATGTTTCTAATACACAATCAAATATTTATGTGTCAGTAATTTATGTGTCAGCTGACTATTGCCCTTATTTAGCTGAATAACTTTTCAACATGAACAGATTTATGTTGATTTAAAACATTTTATATAAATGCATTGTGAAAATATGATTACTTAAATGAAATCAAAAAGATGCAAAGAGCAAATAAACAATGGCATATTTTTAAGGACAGAAATCTTACCGCTTTTATGTACGAATGACCAATGTGCATCACATTAGGTTTATTAGTTTGTGTTAAACTGTGTAACCTGAATAGATGACATTTTTATATGCAATTCCAATAAATAGGCCTAAATACTGATCTTATTGTCCTACATCCATCCTACTGTAGATTCCCAGAGAAATGTTGGAGTCTGGCCTCTTCCAGCAAGAAACACCAGGTCACACAAACATCAGCACATACTGTATTGTGTAGAATATCGTTTATTGAAGGAAGGGAAATAAAGAGAAAATCATTTTAGCTGCTTTATTTCTATACCTAATGTTCATGTTTCTATGAATGTGCAGCCTCTCTGGTGGTTTTGGAGACGACAGATAAGGATTTCTCTCCACTGGAGACTCCTGAAATGAGACGGTGAGATGCTAAAAGAGAGACAGAAACTGTGAGACAGAAATAGCCATCGCCGTCAGAAGTGACTGGTTTGACACTAGCGAGTTTCACATTCAGCTGCATAATTAAGTGCCTCTGAATAATGACTTTGTATGTGTGTGCTGTCACGGGCTCAGATCCCCTGTTCCAGAAATTCAGTTCGGTCTTGAGGGCATCCCAGAAGAGAGGGTCCCAGAGATAGCGGATATTACAAAGGATATCGAGGAACAATTAAGGTACTGCTGGAAAATGCTTATTTTTGATGTCATTGTCGACATAAAACTTTTTTTTTATATGCTACTGTTAGGGGTGTGACACTTATCCCACGATAACAACGCGAGATATTTAGACTTTTTATAATAAACCCTCCATGCTAAAATATATTGGCAAAACAAATATTTTATTCAACAAAAACATTCCAAAAATGTAGGTGCATTTTATAATCAACTTTTTCAACGTTTTAATGAATTATGTGTGAATAACTTGTGAACACTGCAACATATTTAGCAACAAACTGACAGGCAAGTAATTACACAAAAAGTATAAACAATATTAATAACTAAAAACTGCTCACCTAGTCTGCGTCTAGGCAATTTTTCATGTCTACGTACAACAGTGTATGCGCGAGAACACGGCTAAAAGAGTGCCACTCAAGTAGGTAGCATTGCACACGTGTCGAGCTCGTCCGTCCGCACTAATACGTAATTGAGTATAACTTGAAAGCGAAAGGCCCCTGATGGAACGCCGAAAGTGAAGTACACCCTGGCCCTAATAAGTCTGCCTACAATGGATGCGATAAAGCGACCACTGAAAACCATTTGGAATTTGTGTCAGCACGTCATAAATAGAACGCGGCAGCAGTTTCCTGTCTGAGATTTGTTGCGCCGCATCGTACCCCTAACTACTGTGTTAATATTTTTTGTTATTTATTGAAAGGCTATTTATATTTGTATTACTATAGCCAGGTCCAGTCACATTTATTTGTATTGTGCTTAGGGCGGGGACTTTAACGCATTAATTTTGATGAACCAATTACACAAAAATAACGCATACATTTTTTTTTACGCATTTTAATCGCACTTATTTTTGCACCGCGTTTCTTACTGGATGAGTTTCAGCGGACTGATTATACTGGAGCACGATCTAGCGTTTCTAATGTTCTGAATAGGGATGTCACGATCCCAATCGGTCAATCTGTTTGCGAGTTTTGGAAGTAAACCCGGTCCTGTAATCAGCGGTACATGCCATCAGGTGTGTGATTTCACATTGAGCCGTATATACTACACACAGCCGTTGTTCACTGACGAGCTGCGCAAATTCATGCTGATAATGAACAACAGCTGTGTGTAGTATATGCGGCTCAATGTGAAAACACGCACGGCACGATATTGGTCAGTTGGACTTGGTTGAACAAAAATAATCTATATTTTGTTGCTTAAGCTTATGTATTCAGTCATTATTCAATGGTATACAAATCCATATGAAAAAACATACTACTCACTGTTCTCAGGTCAAATATTTATATGCGATACATTTCGATTAATTAATTACAAAGCCGTCAGGTCAATACTGTTACTGATTATTAGGTGTTTAGAAAAATAATATATAACTTTATTAAATGCTTAACAAAAATAAATTTTTAGGACCCTATGAAATACGTTCATGACTCTGGACCACAAAGCCAGTCAAGGGTCAATTTTGAATTTTAAAAGATTTATAATATTTTACATTTATACATTTGAAAGCTGAACCGTTGATGTATGGTTTGTTAGGACTGGACAATATTTGGCTGAGAACTATTTTAAAATCTGGAATTTTATATTTTTGATGGTGCAAAAAAATCTAAATATTGAAAAAATTGTCTAAAATAGGTCCTTAGCGATGCATATAACTAATCAAAAATTAAGTTTTAATATATTTATGGTAGTTAATTTAAATATCTTAATGGAACACGATCTTAAAAAGAATATTATGTTAGAACCAGCCCCTTCAGTTTTTGACAAAGTGCTACACATCACAGATTTACTTTTACAATTCAAATATAAAAGAAGCAATTGTTTAAGTATTTCTTGGGAAATAAAGTTTAAATAATAATTAAAGTTTAAAGTTTAAAGTTTAAAATATTTATGTCACAGTTTCTTTAAGTTTAACCAAACTTTAATATGTATGAGTTTCTGTATGTCTGTTTGTTCCTGCATTGTGGAAATCATACGATCATATTAACACTTTTTTAGTGTTGTGGCAAAAATTTCAGAGACTCTCAGTCAAGAAGACAAATAGAGCAATTGCGTTTTATATAGAAATAAAGATTTAATTCTTGCAAGAATGG